>CABHPR010140703.1:0-12296 GCA_902168415.1 Peromyscus melanophrys | reverse complement strand
TTTTTTTTTTTTTTTTTTTTGGTGGAGTGGACTGCTTAATACAGCAAGCACATATTCTCTCAAAGTTTCCATGAGTCTGAAATGTGGGAACAACCTAGCTATTCTGTGCTCAGGAGCTCAAAAAGTGCCAAGCAGGGTACCCATTTGGGCTGTGAGTTATTCTGAGGCTTGATCTTTGACTCCATTATTTTCTTCCTTCTTTCCACAGATATTTATATAACACATTTCTATATTCCAGACATTGTAGTTCTGATAGAGAGAACACTCTAAATTTGTAATATAGTAGGGAAATAGACATTAAACAAGTAACCGCTGGGAATACATATTTCAAACATGTAGGAGTTCTTTAACCACAACAAGCACTAAGTGGGGTAGAAGCAGAATGGTGCTAAGCCTTGGCCTTGCTGGGGTAGTTCCAGCTTATGCCCATTGTCCTAGAGTGTACTCTTAAAAACATCCTGATTTGGATGATAAATTAGACATTCTTTCTTGTTAAAAGCCATTATAATGAAGGTACCTAGTACAGTACTGATGTGTGTCATCTAGTACATACAGTACTGATATGTGGCAGATTCAGATTCACAGTTTGAATAAGATCTACAGGCATCTTTGTGCCCAGTTGCAAACATTGCAGAGCCCAGAGGTATATGCCCTAACACCATGAAATGTATTTCTGCTCCTAACCTTCAGTGTCCTGTATGTGTATACATACACATAATGGCTTGGTTCCAAGCTGCTGAACTATACAAATGATCAGAAAGCTCCCATTTTCTTCTCTTCTCTCCTCTCCTTTCTCCTCCCCTCCTCTCCTCTTCCCTCTCCTTTCCTCTTCCCTTCTCTCCCACCCCCCCACCTCCCTCCCTCCCTCCCTCCCTCCCTCCCTCCCTCCCTCCCTCCCTTCCCCTCCTGGCATAGTCTTGCTATGTAGTCCAGGTTGGTCTCAAACTTAAAATCCTCCTACCCCAACCTCCTGAGAGATGGGATTCGTAGGTGTGTGTATGCTACTCAGCCAGACTTGGATCTAAGCCACCCTCCGTCCGTTCCTGGTGACCTCTGCACAGAGAATCAGAAGAACCATCTGAGATCTGAGTATCACTCCTACTCCACTGCTGTATGGACGACTGTCATTTGCCTGACATTCCTGCTGAAGCAGATGCCCCAGTGCAGCACCATGGAGAAAGGCTTCACAGACAGTCATTCTAAGTACATTGTATGGAGGGAGATAGAGGGTGTGAAAGCCCAGCCTAGGAGGAAACACTGGATGATGCAGGAAAGACACCCAGGGAAGGGAAAGCTTCCTAGGTGGAAAACTCCAGTGTCTGCATCTGCCTGGATTGGGAGAAAACTCAGTAGAATGAACTGGGAGTAGACAGAAGGACAAAGGGACAGCTATATGATTTAGGGAGCAATGTGGGCTTTATTTTCATTAGATTTAAGCAAGTGAGTGACAGGTTTGTGTTTTAGAAGAACCCTTCTGGCGAGGATGTCTTTAAGGGTCCAGCCTAGTGGTTGGGAGAATGACCTGTTAGCCTGCTGCTATTAGGAGGAGGGAAGAGAGTAGGGATGTATGAGTTACATTAGGGAGGGAAACATAAGGACTGCTGATTGTGGTCAATGGGAGAGGAAGGAGTTTGCAGGATGCCAGTGGTTTGGCTTGGGCCACACCGTGGATGTGCTACCCTCCTGAGAATGCCAGGAAATTTAACATGCATAGGAGAGGTAACAGGTGACACAGGACATTAGATGTGCTCTGTTTTAAGTTAAGTAGGAATAAAACGTACAATCTGCACTTTGAGTCACTGGAAGGAGCCATTCCATGTCCTTCTCAGTGGACAATGACAGCCTACTGTCCTCGTGTTAGTGGTGGCGTTTGCTTCAAAGGCTGTGCTCCTAGCCCCAGGCTCACTCAACCCTTCACCTCAATGAAGACGTTTGATATTAAATTATGCTCTTGAAAAAGGTGTGTTTAACCCAGAGGACTACACTGAGCTGAGATACAAAGTGTTTCATGTTCCGCATCCGTTATAGCTCCCTCTGCACAGGGTGACTCTTGTTTACCAGCTGTGATCGATTGTTCCCTGAGGGCAGAGTCTGGCTAATTTTTCAGGGTCCCTGGTGTTCAGCAGAGCTCTGACTGTGAGTGAGCAGGTGCTCAGCATAAATGTTGAGCAAGTGACAGAGTAAGCCTAGGTCCCCTGTGCCTTGGCTTTAGATTTCTCTGAAGAAGAGCGTTGGTGTGCAAACCCTCCTCTCCCAAAGCTACCTTCTATCACCATTACTGTGCTCTCTGACTGAGAAATTGATCTGGTGACACAAACCCTCTCCTGAGTTCACCTGCAGCCTGCTGAGATCATCCCAACCCCCCAGGGGCAGAAGCAGAGATGATGTCACCCAGTGCCTTTCCTAGAATACACAGGCTTCACATCATCTTTGGTGACTCACTCCACCCTTAGACTCTGCCTACTCCGTCTTACATAACCACTGTTGAGATTTAATACCTCTGACCACCAAAGACTCTCCTTGGCTCCAGTGCCCAACTTGCCCCTACCAACTGATCCAACTTGTTCAGGGGCATCACTGGTAAGTACCTTTAGTGGGATGAAGACCAGGGGAACCAATTTCGGTCCTTCCTTCCATTTTGATTTTAAGCTTTGTCCCCTTCCATTCATAGTAAGTACCAGTAGTAATAGAAATGACATCCCCATTTGGGTAAGAGCTCACCCCCTCACCAGGAGAGTTTCACATTATTATAGTACACACCAGAATATGAAAATGACTATCACAAAATTAGCAGCTCTCACACAAAGCCTTCTTCTGATACCTACATCCAGTTATGACCTTAAGACCAGATGTAAGCTGATCTGTAGGTGAACTTCCAAGGGCCATCTACCTGCAGCTCTGTTCACATTTAAAGTCTACCTATGAGGTACATCCTGATTAGCATTTTTATTTAATGATGCTAAATCAAAAAGGCATCATTTTCTCTAAAAAACATAATATATATTCCTCAGTGTTAGCGTAAGCAAGACCTCTGGGTAAACTCTGGGGTAGAGAAATTGATGGGTGAGTTGCAGGGGAGAGCTCCAGGTCAGAAAGGTCAAAGCCAGTGCCTTAGACCAAAGTGCTAAGGAGGGTGTGTTATAAGAAACAAACTACAGTACTTTAGAAACCTGGGGCTGGGGAGACTGTCCCAAGTGGGCCTGGAGGTGGGTGGTATCAAGGGAAGTTTGAACAATCTACAAGTAGACAGAGCTTTAAGAGTAGGTAATACTTCATGAGGTGGCTGTAAATTTGGAGAGGAAAGAGATTTCAGGAAAAGGAGAGCAGGCATTCTAGGAGAGCACAACAATAGAATGGGGGTGGGAGACCTGGCTGTTGGAACTAGCCTGTTGGATTTATCATGAGCCTCTCTGCAGGGGCAGGTGAGGGACTGTATGAGGAAGCTCATGTGTGAGTTTGCATATCAAGCCAAGGAATTAAAATTGAAGCAGTCATCAGACATTACTTTAAATAGATTTTAGTTGAATTAAATATTGTGGCTGTAAAAGAAAAGTTAAAAGTAATGGAATAAAACACAACCTGTCAGGAATATTCCAGCGTATGCCCCCTCTCAGTCCTGAGAAGTAGAACAGTCAAGGGAGAGTCAAAAAGCTGGTGAAGCAAGAAAGAAATCAAAGAGGAATATTTCCAGCCATTCAGTTCCTCACTTAAGAAACCACAGAGTCTCATTCTAAAAGTTAAATCCAACTAGGTCTCTCTCCCTTGCTTTTGAACCTCTCAATGACTCCCTATACCCACCACAGAAAAGCCAGCATCCCCTGACATACTGTTCAGGGCCATGCCTGCTCTGTTCATTTTTCTGTGCCCCCAGGACCTAGCACAGAGCCTGGTACTGCAGAGAATGTTCTGGTGAATGATGAATGAACCCATGAATAAAGAATAGGTGTTTCAGAAAACTACTGAGGCTGCAATATGCAGAGTGGATCAAAGGAGCCCAGGCCACGAAGGTAGAACACAGCCCAGTGTAGCACTGTTGCAACAGTGTGGGTGAAGGACACCCAGATCTGCTTTTGGGGAGCTAAGGAAGCTACTGCTCACTCCAAGATCAGGCTGAGGGAAGGGAATGGGTTACCTTCAGCCCTCTCCATCGTCCCAAAGTCACTCCAAACCTAAGGGCTGATTTTTTTCCAGCGGTTTCTACACTCCAAGGTGATTTTTCCTTTTCCTGGAAAAGAAAAGCCCCCTCAGCCACTGCTGGCGTTGCTATAACAACTTGGCTGCAGCTCTTTACACAGATCCATTTCCTTAAATCATTTAAGGAAAATTAGCTGCCATAACAACATGGAGCAGCTTTGAAAATAGAGCAACACAGGGCTGGGTGGCTCCTCCTCCATCCTGTGCCTTCTGGAGTCTTCCAGATAAGCTGCTCTCTTTCTGTCAAATAAATAAATAAATTATAACACATTTACTTGACAAACGAAGAAGTTGGTGACATGGTCAAATAACAGACATAGAACTGTCACCCATTCACACCTGCCCATAGAGTACACAAAAATAGATACAAATGCCATAAAGAAACGTGGGAAAATGGATGCAAGTTTCCATTATACATAAAATGGGAAACACATATGAAAAATACCCATGGTGAATACAAACTGACACATAAGCAAGTGCAGGGATGCACATGATTACACAAAGGATTTGGGTGCCAACACAGTGGCAGCCTCGGCTGTGTCCCTCACTTAAAATGGAAAGACGAAGTCTCTGGTTCTTATGAACTGTTTTTAAGGTGAGAAAGGTTCTAGGTCAGCACCTCCTCCTCCTCCTGGGATGCCTGTATGTTCATTGCTGCCAGGCTGCTTAGTGCCTGGTCTGGGAGGGGGACAAACATATCTTAGAGATGGGGGATGATCTCATTCCCATCCCTACTTGTAGGCCAAGTAGAAGAACAGGAAGAGCCATGTCATTTTGAATGCAACAATTCTTTGCTCCACATGGCAAATTTTACCCCTCTGTGGAAACAGGCAACACCACAGACTTGGAAGACCATATCTTTGAGACATTTGAGCCTCACTGGATCCTCAGGACATCTGGAAGCTGAGCAGTGGGTCTCCACACCTTTATTCCAGATCCATGTCCATGTCCAGATCCATGACGATATTACCCCAGTGTACCTGTAGAGCCGCTGAAACTCTGTGGGGTTTTACTGTGTAGCTAAACTACTCATTTTCTTGGAACTCTCAGGCAAGTGACCCCTCAAATCCAGGCCTTTAACTCCCCATCTATATACCATGTGGGTCAAAGGATGATCTCCAAGGGATCATTCCAGATACACAACCAATGTCAGTTTGGACTTACCTATTGACTACACTGCACAATCCACTAACTGAGACAGAATTTCTTCAAACCTCAGAAGTCTTGGCTGCCACCTGAGATGGACTTCCTAATATATGTCTAGAAAAGTGTTTAGCAAGAAGCTCTGTAGACTTAGCTTCCCAAGCTTCAGTGTGTCCCTCTGCTAGCAGGAAAGAATGACTCCTGGCCTACCTGCCTCACCCGTAGTGCAACAAGCCCCTGATGTGTTGATCATAGAGCATTTTCTAAGGAAGAGGGATTACTGTCCTGGGCCAGAATGGAAAGGAATGTCCAGAATGTGGCCACCTACTAGAACTTTCATAACGGGACAATTCAGTGTGTCCACAATACCACCATAAGTCACACTTAGATATATTCAAGTATTTTCCCACTCCTTTCAACATGGCCCAGGAAATCAGTAAATAACTATGGAGGGGAAGGTTCAATATGGTAATAAAAACTTGAAATAAATAAAATGTTGTTCAGGGAATCTAAGAACAGAGGACTGGGATTCATGAAAATTTTATAGTTTGGGATAGTTTATGAAAGTTTAAGGAATTTGAAAAGAAACTATCATTATTTTGTAAAGGCAACTTCTACCTATAATAAAAATAAGAGTCCACTATTTGTTTGTTTTTAATAAAGTAGACTCTAACTCTGGCTCTTTGGCAGAAAGCTAGGTTGAAAGATAACTCTCCTTCTTCATAACAATATTCTTGTGGAACTGGTGGCCCTCTGCAACATCTTTCAGCCTGAATGGCCCAAGGTGCCTCTTATCAACACAACTGATTGCATACATATTGCTCAATTTCGTGGGAAACAACAGGGTTTTCGGAGGGTTCTTTTTGAGTCAGGTCCATCTAACTCTTTATAGCTTGATTCTCAGGAAGCAGAATGTCTCTTGCCATCCCCTGTCCTTTTATTAGGGCTAGACACTGTGTGTGTAAACCTTTATTAGCAGCATACAGGAAATGGGGCCATTATTTTATGCTTTTGGCTGAGCACTTTTCCCCCAGTCCTCACAGCGCTAGCTCCTGCATCCTACCATAAACTGTGATCTCTTTGAAGGCCTGGACTTTGCCTTAATCATTTCTGTGTCCCCGACATTCAGTATAAAATGCAGGCCTTCAGTGAATGTGGAGAGAGGGGTAAGGAAAAGGCCAGCAGAAAAGAAGAAATCCTCTCATTAAAACCTGAATTGAGCCGGGCGTTGGTGGCGCACGCCTTTAATCCCAGCACTCCGGAGGCAGAGCCAGGCGGATCTCTGTGAGTTCGAGGCCAGCCTGGGCTACCAAGTGAGCTCCAGGAAAGGCACAAAGCTACACAGAGAAACCCTGTCTCGAAAAACCAAAAAAAAAAACACCTGAATTGTACCAGGCATAGTGACACATCCCTTTAATCCTAGCACTCAGAGGCAGAGGCAGGAGGATCTCTGTGAGTTCAAGGCCAGCCTGGTCTACAGAGTGAGTTCCAGGATAGACAGGACTGTTACACAGAGAAACTCTGTCTCAAAAAACAAAAAAGAAAAAAATAAATAAAACCTGGATTGTAACATGAATGGGGTTCTACAGTGTGGATAGGGAGCTACCATGGTAGCTCACTGGGTAAAAGCACTTGACACAAGCATGAGGACCCAAGTTCCAATCTCCAGGATCCATGTAAAACCATGAGCACTTGCATGTGTCTATAGTTCTAATGCTACTGTGGCAATATGGGAGACAGAGACAGGAAAATGCCTGGAAGCACCCAGGCCAACTAATCTGGCAGAGTCAGAGTCAGCAGCAAAGCAAGAGACCCTGTCTCAAAACAAGGTGGAAGGTGAGGACCAACACCCACAGTTAACTGACTTCCACATGTATATGTGTGCATGCACACAACCCCCCCCACACACACACAGAATGGGGGGATTATTAAAAAATGGATAGACCTTTGATGAGTAATGAGGAAGAAGAATCTTCTACACAAGGCTGCAAAAATGGCTCATTGGTTAAGAGCACTGGCTGCTCTTCAAAAGAACCCAGGTTTGATTCCCAGCACCCACCTGGTGGCTCACAACCATCTGTAACTCCAGTTCCATAGGATCCAGCACCCTCTGCTGGCCTCTATCATACCAGGCACACACAGTACACAGCTATAAATGCAAACAAAGCACCCATACACATAAAATAAGTCTTTAAAAAATCTAAGCAAGAGACATTCTCCAAACGCTCCAGAACCCACCTCCAAGCCCATCTTTTCCCATTTCTCTAGACCTTCCTCACACAACAAGACCCCACACTTTGCTTTTTTGTAAATATTAATAACTCTGCTTTTTTTTTATACCTATTGGCTTATTCCACAAATATTGACAGAGGTATTCCTTGGGCATGGTGTCTCAGTCTGAGCTCCTCTGGCCCAGGGGCTCCATGTTCTCAGCCACATTGCAAATCCCTCCAGCACAAGACTTGCCTTCTCATCCTTGTTACCTTGAACATGAGCAGGTGGCCTAAAGAGCCCCTGAGAAGCCAGACCCTTCTGAGTTGTTTTAGTGCTACAAGCTCCCGACAGAGCGGGGCACACTCTTGCTCAAAGTACACATCATGCTGCCCTTCAGTGACAGTTATCTGTCTCCTTTAGACTATGAACCTTTAAGAGAAGTTGAGTCTTTTTAATCTTCTTCCCGAATTTCCTAGCACAGTTCACCACCCCCATAGACCACAAACGAAGGCTTGGAAGAAGAAATCCTGACAAAATCTCCCTCATCCCACCTGTCAATTCCCAGCAAGACAGCACCAAGTCATCCCAGAAGAAACCACACAGTATTTCAAACATCTGTAATCCCCTCTCTCTGTGTAGTGTTTTGGTTTTTGTTGTTGTTGTTTTTTGTTTTGTTTTTTTGTTTTTTCGAGACAGGGTTTCTCTGTGTAGCTTTGCGCCTTTCCTGGAACTCACTTGGTAGCCCAGGCTGGCCTCGAACTCACAGAGATCCGCCTGCCTCTGCCTCCCGAGTGCTGGGATTAAAGGCGTGCACCACCACCGCCCGGCCTGAGTAGTGTTTTTATGGACGTGTTGTCTTCTCCTTTTTCTTGATGATCCCTGTTATAAAGAACTCCCAAATATGGAGGGTTTTTTCTCACATACCTTTAATCTCAGCAATAGAGGCAGGCAGAGGCAGGCAGATCTCTGAGTTAGAGGCCAGCCTGGATTACAGAGTAAGTTCCAGGACAGCTGGGGCTACACTGAGAAACCCTGTCTTGAAAAACTAACAAATGAACAAACAAAAAAGATGTGAATTTTTTCTCATATTTAAATTTTAGAAATTCTGAAGCATTTGAATCTAGCAGTGTAGAATCCTCTCTTGAATTCATAAATGCTGAAGCTCTTCCCTTCACACCATCTGTTACCACTATCCATTCTTTATACCTTGGCTTCTCAGATAAACCAAGCTTTGGTCCCATTCTCCCTGTATCACAGTCACTGATAAGCTAAACCACTATGAACTGAAAAGGGGATCTGGACATGGTCTGGCACCTCAGTTTATCTCCAAGTCAACGCTTCTCATTTGCTTACACCATCTATTTTCACCCCTCCCACACCCTTCCCCTTCTGTGCCCTTGTCTCAGCATGTGAGATCTGTGAATACAACCTGCCACCCCATCAGGCACCAAGCTGAGGAGGCCTGTAACAGAGGACAGGTTACATTTTAGGATGTTTTGTGTTTAACAAGTGTGGAACTTTTTGGAGTGTTATTTTTGGTTGTTGCTGTTGGGAGGCTCTGGAGCCCAGGATGAATTCATGCTGGTACATCAAATAGCATATTGCATTTCAGAAACTGGCCTTAGCCATGGGAAATCAAGTAAGCCAGATGCCTAATTACTCCATTATTTACTGTGGTGGAGAGAGCTGAATTCTGATGAAAAGACCAGACTAATCACGGCTTCCAGCAAGAACCGAACAGTTTAACCTTTTATCAGGAAATTACCCCATCCTCCTAAAGTACTAATGCCCATTTCCCTAGCCCCATACCTGTCCCAAATGTCTGATTGTAAGGAGGCTTATCAGCCTGAACACAGCCTGAACCTCTGGCCGATGAGCCTCTATGCTCTCCCATTCTTCAAGTCATTGAGGGGTTTCTGCTGTATTACGTCATGACTGGTAAAGAGTGTCAATAAAAGAGGAACTTCCTTGTACCTTCAAAGGCAAAAAGGCATTCATCCACCCATTCAGCAAACATTTCCAGAGCATAAGCACTGTACACTGCAGCACACAGGCCAACTGAACCCAGTGCCTCCCTTATAAGATCTAGATGAGGGCAGTGGTCCTGGAGCTGTTTACAGAAAAACTTGCAGGAACCTGAGGAAACCCCTCACAGGACTCTTTCTTTATAACGGAGCAGCTGAATTATGTGGTTAAGGACTCAAGCTTAGACCTTGGTCTGAACCGCAATTCAACACTCAAGGACTCAGCTATCCTGGGCAGGTCCCCTTAACTGTTTTAAGTTTCAGTGTCTTCCTTTGGGGGGGGGGCGGTGCTTGTAAGGATTAAATTACTGAATTCCTGTGATTAGCTCAAAGCATCCTAAAAGGCACACCTAAAAAGAGATGGATAAAGGAGTCTTTTGGCAATGAAATATGCAAACTTGTGGTTAACATGGTTAACAACACCAGACAGGTCAACCTACGATCACGCATATGGTGGTGTGTTATGATGGACAAGGGCTCTGAGTGCCAATAGGAACAAAATGGCTGAACCAGACTTAGGGTCATACAAGGCTCCCTGGGGGAACTGAGTCTAAAGAAATAGTCTAGTGTGAACAAGGATTTGCACAACAACATGGCAAGGGGTTCAAAGGATGAATAGGAGTTGAGTTTTTTAGTCAGCCTGGGAAGAGCATCACCACAGAGCAAAGACTAGTAGGAAGAAATACTGGGGAATTTACAAGTTCAGCTGCTGGACTGGAGGAAGCATGGGAGGAAGGACAGAAGGCAAGACTAGGTTGAAGACAGAGACCTGTCAGTGACAAAGAACCCATGACCTACCTCAATGTGTTTGTACTTGATTTGGAAAGTCACAGAGAACCACCAGTCAATGAGCAAGAGGACAGAATTCAAAAGAAGGGGAAAAGGTTCCCCTGTGTTTCTGGAGCTTGAACTTATACTATTGGGTTGGTAGCTTTGCTCCAGCAATTATAATACTTTATAAACAAAGAAATAATCTGAAGTGTGAACGATAATCTAAGAGAGAAAGAGAGAGAGAGAAAGCCATGGAATCAACATTCATAAATAGTGGGGAAAAACTGAGGAAAATATAAATGCCTAGCAGTAGGAAACTGATTAAATGAATCACAATGCATTCATATAATGGATGCTTATAATGTGATTATAATATTGAGAACTGCACATGCTGTAATTTTAAGTGAAAAAAGGCAGACTGAGTTGCACATGTATTATGTTACAACAAACATAACAACTAGGTTTAAAACACACACACAAATAGAATAGCAAACTGTATGTTAGCAGCAGTTATTTCTAGGCACCAGGGTGGTCTCCCCTTGCTTCTTAATATTTCTCAATAATTTTCCATAAGTACATGTTATCTTTGCAACTAGAAAACATTGTGGAAGGATGAGGGGACCTGCTACATAGTTATGAACCACATTCAGTCATGTGGTTCTCCCAAGGAGAACAAGTCCCAACCCAAATTATATAAGAGAACTATGTCTAATATACAGCTTTTCATCTGCCCCTCTAGCTAGCTATCCCCATTCATCCATCCATCCATCCATCCATCCATCCATCCATCCATCCATCCATCCATCCATCTACCCATCCTATTACTATCCCTTTCTGTTCAAACATTCTAGCA
The DNA here is from genome assembly GCA_902168415.1 of Peromyscus melanophrys. Taxonomy (NCBI): domain Eukaryota; kingdom Metazoa; phylum Chordata; class Mammalia; order Rodentia; family Cricetidae; genus Peromyscus; species Peromyscus melanophrys. The sequence goes on along the minus strand of CABHPR010140703.1, from coordinate 1,097 downwards.
GGTCTTAACTTCCTGCTCATCACCTTCTGGAAGCACAGTGTAGAATTTCCCTGTTCCTTCCCTGGAGCACACCCACATTTTGCTCTCTTCCTATTTTGGCCCCTTCTTGGTCTGCTAAGTCTATGACATTATTGCATTGTGCTATTGGCCAGGAGAACTGCAGAATGAATGGGTAAAGAGCGTATACTCTTTAGTTAAAAGTTGCCTGTAGCTGTGACTCTGGCTCTACTTGATTCTTTACCTCTGTGAACTTCAGTGGCCTTTTCTGTGCAATATGGTGGTACCATCTCCTCCGGGGAATTTTGTAAAGATAAGAAGTCACTGGCTATGGTGGCAGAGGCCTGTGATTATAACACTAGGAAAGCCTGGGCAAGCAGATCTAAAGTTCAAGGCCAGCCCAGGCAACTGTATAGTTATTTGTGTTGTTTCTGTGGCAACATACCCAGCAAAAACAACTAAAGGAAGGGAGAGTTTGGCTCACAGTATGAGAGTATAGTTTACCAAGATGGAGAAGTCATGGTGGCAAGAGCTTGAAGCAGCTCATCACATTGTATCCATGGTGATGAAATAGAGAGAGGGGAATGCTGTGGACAGCTCTCCTCCCTTTTCAGTTCAACAGCTGAGCCCATGAATGGACCACTCACATATAGGGTATATCTTCTCACCTTAATTAACCCAATGTAGAAACTTCTGCATGTCTCTTAGGATATTCTAGATCCTGTCACAGTAACAATATTAGTCATCACAGCTACATAGTGAGACCCTACCTCAAAAAAAATCAACAATATTTTTTTCTGTAAGAATGGCAAATAGTAAGCATTTAGCCTGTATTTGTATTAACCCAAATGTAGTAATATCCAATAGCTAGTGTTTAATAGTTATTACAGAAAGATCTTCAGAACAATAATACTTACCAGACTCTTAAACCATAGCATTTTAAAGATAATGATAGTAGTGATTATTGAAATAGCAGTGTATAGGCCTGAAAAGACAGACTTTGAGGGGCTAATAGCCTTAGCTCAGCTCCTCTGGCCATTCCCAACCCCCACTCCTGACAAAGTCTTTCTTCTGTAATTGGAGTGTAGTCTACCCAGTCC
>CABHPR010140701.1:0-58937 GCA_902168415.1 Peromyscus melanophrys | reverse complement strand
ATACACTAGGGTAGATAATAGAATTATTTTCACTGAATTTGTTAAATAAAAATAGACTAGATATTGTTTAGGTAGTTATTACTTGTATATATTGTATATAGTTATTGTACTTCCGTATATAGTTTTTCTTATGTTAGTTATAAGCGTTTTTCTTTTTTCTTTTATTAAAATAGAAAAGGGGAAATGTGGTGATATTTTCTTTTGTATTAAAATGTTATATATTAATAAATAAAGTTGCCTAGGGGTCAGAGCTATTAACAAGCCATAGCCAGAGTCTGGCAAACAAGTAGTGATGAGGCAGTTAGGCAGTTGGGCTTACAACCAATGAGAAGGCAGAACAGAATTCTATAAAAGGACAACCCCCCTTTTGAGCAGAGAGTCGTTGCTTCAGGGAGAGACTAGCTAACTGAAAGCGGTTAAGGCTCTTAGCTCTGACCTCTTTGGCTTTTCTCTTTACTTTGGCTTGGTGTGTTTCTTTTTCCTTATAAATACAGCTACAGTGTTTCTTTTTTCTTGTAAAATACAACTACAATCAGGGGTGATTCTATACGAATGACATGCAAGTTTCTTAACAACATAATATCAAAGAAGAAAATACTGTGAGTGACAAAGAAATATAGGAGTCATCATTTCTAACTTTCTTGACATAAATAGCAAATCACTTAAACACTAAGTTAAATAATAATAAATGATCAAAAGATGTAACAATGCAAGATACTTCAGGCTTGAAAATTTCAGTAAGTACATAATAAGAAATGCTATCTACCTATTGAGAGTTAAAGCTCTTGAGAACACTGTTTAGGAGAATTCATCAAAAAATACACATACAATTTTTGTTTGTTTGTTTACATCCTTATCAAAGTTTCCTCTCCCTCTCCTCTTCCCAGTTCCTCCCTTCGCCCTCTCCCCCATCTACTCCTCCTCCACTGTTTTTCCCCAGACACAGAGGGCCTCCCATAGATACCAAGCCAGCCATGGTACATCAAGTTGCACTGAGACTAGGCATCTCCTCTTCTATTAAGGTTGGTGAGGCAGTATGGCAGGAGGAATGGGTCCCAAAAGTAGGTGACACAGTCATGGACAGCCCATGTTCTCATTGTTAGGAGTCTCACACGAAGACCGAGGAACACAACCGTAACATGTATGCAGAGGCCTAGGTTGATCCCATGAAGGCTCCCTGGTTGTTGGTTCAGTTTCTGTGAGCCCCTATGATCCCACGTTAGTTAATTCTGTGAGTTTTCTTTTGGTGCCTTTGACACATACACATACTACTTTGTGAACAATCATTCAGTATTTGTAAGAATTCCTATATCCGTTTATAAGAATCCTTGTACTGATATATGCCTTTAAACAAGAAACACTTCTAAGGTAATTGGACTACAGTGATGACACGTTCTGATGAGCTGGTGTACTGCTGTAAGATCCTGTTTTGCCTTCACATGAATGCCGTTCTATGAGAATCTGTCCAATCCTTCCTTGCTCTCTGGACCCTGGCTTTGCTATCTAACATCACCTCTATGCTCCTGTCTTAATGTTGTCTGCTACAAGAGCCTTACCAGAGCTGGTCCCATGTTTTTTGGACTTTAGAGTCTCTGAACTTGAGAGATAAATAAACCTTTCTTTAAAAAAAAGTCTCCAGCCTGTTACTCTGCTTTATCAAAAGATAATATATTACGATGTTGTTTAAATTTTAGCGTTGAATTAATCAGGTAATCAGCGACTAGAGTATTTTTGTACTGATTTATTTCACAACATTCTTACAATAGAACTTCCATTGCGGAAACTATCACACATTCAAACACCCACTATACACACAAAAAAAATACAGACAGTGGGCTTAGAAAGATAATTAACTGTAATGACCTTTTCCAGAGGTCATGATTCCATTAGGTCTACAGACAGAGACAAAGTGGACAGTAAAACTTGAAATATTGCCAAGTACTTTATGAGTCCAGTGAACAAAACTCTGATTTATTTTTTTTTTTTGTATCTTGAAATTAATATAGAGTCACTTTGAGACCCATCTGTAGCAGGAGATTTATTCTCAAATCTATTTTGCCTTTACCCCAAAATTTATTTTACCCTTTATTGAATAAGTTTATAAATTCTTAAATACTTGGATAAACATAAAGGTATAAATTATTGTGTTCTACGTCACAGAGAAATGTTTTCCAAAAAAGATAACTCTAGTAATCTTTAAAAATAGTTTTTGGTATACATCCCTAACTACAAGATTAAAAATGAAGAGATGTCATTACTGATTACTTAAAATGCAAATTCAGGTCAGGCCTGGTGGCACACGCCTTTAATCCCAGCACTCAGGAGGCAGAGGCAGGTGGATCTCTGTGAGTTCAAGGCCAGCCTGAGCTACAGAGTGAGTTCCAGGAAAGGTACAAAACTACACAGAGAAATCCTGTCTCGGAAAAAAATAAAAACAAAACAAAAAAATGCAAATTCAGATCACACACATGCTATTAACAGAATATTTTATTATGTCCTGTCTGAAAGGGCAAACTAAACCAAACTGATATTCTTTGCTCCATTATAGAAATGATGAGAGTAAGTCCTGTTCAATTTGATGTTTTTAGTCAAAAGATTTCACCAAAGTCAGGTTTGTCCTGTGCCTTAATCTTTGTGATCTGATCAAAATAAAACAGCTCTAGGTGTGTCGTCAGTGTTCGGCTGGCACTATATTTTTAAAAATTAGCTATAACCCTTTCTGACCCTCACCCTCACCTCAATGCACTTTGTTTCCGGCAGTGACTACAAATTTTCAGTGAAGTTTTGCAAGGTTCTCTGGGTACTTTTCCTTTATTACGTTACTTCTCTTTTAAGAAATCTCTTGATTTCAGAGTTATAACAAATCCCTAAACATTATATGTATGTTAATAGCTAAACTTCTAATTTGTTTTTTTTTTCAAATGTCACTGCAGCTCAATTCTTCAATTTATGTTGAGTGTGCATTTATACATCTAGTCATGTCTTATCTCATTAAAGGTAACCCTAAATGTTTTCTTTCACTGTTTTCATTTTTTCACCTAACATGCACTCATGTGTTTATCATTTTGCCTAGTAAACTAAAGGACACATTTTAATGACTTTTGAGAAACTCATGCTGAAGATGGGCCAGCTACAGTAATCAGGTTGCCAACTGTTTATAAGAAACATCATCAGAGAGAGAACATCAATAATCTTACAATTTAGCAATAGTGATACTAATATTACATTTACTTTGTCTAATAATGTACCTGATACTTCATTTCTTTTGATGAATAATATTCAGTTGTTTCAGACAGTTTTATGATGCCAGTGTGTAGTCACTCACTGTATTCATTATAAAGTTAAATCAATTTTAATTGGAGTTTGTATAAATCATACCATAATAATTCTCAGGTAACTACTGCCAGATATCAGAAAAGCATAAATGCTGGATTGTTTAACATATTCAATTTTAGCTCTTTTGTAGTCACATTAAAAATATTTTTCTTACCTACGCATTGGCATACATGTACAATCATAGAACTTCTAAGGCAAGGTAATCACAAATTCAGTCAGGGTTACTTAGCATAACCTTGACTCATAAAGCAAAACAAAGAGCTGGAGAAATGGCCCAGTCAAAGAAGCATCTTTCTTAAAAGCATAAGAACTTCAGTTCAGATACCCAGGAACTATGTTAAAGAGCTGGGCACAGTGGCAAAGGTAATTCCACTGATGTTCTGAAAGTTGAAGAAGATAGGCAGAAGCTTGGAAGATGCAGGGAAGCTAATGTGGCCTATGTAGTTAAAGTTCCAAGCTAATGAGATATCCTAAGGAATAATGAGTACCACCACCCAAGATTGTCTTCTGGCATGTATGTCATGCATGAATGCCCTTCCATCTATGCCTGCAGGTAGGCTAACTGCAGATCTTGAGCTCTCACTCCTCACCTACAAATCAGGTCCACACATGAACCTACCCAAAAGGAACAAAAACACACAAACATGTTTTGGGTCTTTTGTTTTTAAAGAAAGCAAAAGCATTCCCAATACATAAGGGAATTCCCAAAGAATAAAACTGGAAGTCTGTGTAAATTTCTGTTGAACATTCTCTATATCACAAATAAATGTGTCTTCATTTAAAAACATAACTTTTACTTTTAGAAATAAATCCAATTCCCTGGGAACCCCCAGGCCACTCTAGCCAGGAAGCAGGTAGGCTAACTGCAGATCTTGAGCTCTCATTCCTCACCTACAAATCCAGTTCTCCAGTCTCATCCTCCTTCTGTAGCATATTACCTGTCTTGGCCTCTCCTCACTTTCTGCCCCCAATCCCATGGGACTAAACAGATCCTGGTGGAACACTTTGCTTCCCCCCTCTTTTGGGCACCCTCAGCCACCCCTCCAGTCCATTTACATTCCTAAAGACTCAAATTTTTAATAAATTAATGTCATAATTAACTCATAAAAGGTTCACTTATTAAATTCATATTACTTGCTAAGTGCATCCAATCCATAATTGAAACTAGAAACTCCATGAGATAGAAAACAATAAAAATTAATTTGATAGGTTTTTAAATAAAACAGCTGTTTCCACTGTGTGTATGGTTAAAATTCAGTACATTGGGTAACCTCTGTCATTTCTCGGGTTAATTATATCACTAGAAACAACTTGTGGTATTGGCTATCAGTCATAAGTCATGGTAGTTTAGGTCAGACAAGTAATAGGCCAAGTTTATTTTCGTATTTTTGAAGATTTTTTTAAATATTTGTGCTGCCACAAGTCTTATGAGAACTACTAGTCATAAGAATGTTTTAAAAAAAAAAACTTGCATAGATCACAAAATTCCTTTTCTGTTTTCCAGTCCCCTCCAAGCTCAACCCTCTACTCCTTCACTTATACTACATAAAGGAAGAGGATAGTGTGATGTGGAAGGAGACGTGTTTCATTTCTGAAACATAAATACATGAAATTTATATAAACATTTTAATTGCATAATATATTTGGATAGTGGTCAATTGCTTTTATTTTTCTCATTTTTTTCATTGTTCCAAAGGTGTTTATTTTTAAATTCGTTGAAAGAAATAAAATTATATTTTAAAAAATAGAGTAATCTCACAAACTGAAAGCCAGGAACAAAAAGAACAAGTTCGTATTTTTCTCATTTTTATCGGTCAATTTCAAATTGCATACATGTATTTTGGTCATATTCAAATCCTCCATTTCCACCCCCTTCCCTACTCACCCAGTTTATTTTACTCTTTTTACGATTCCCAACAGTACATTTGGTGTCTCCAGTGAACTACTGGAGGTATGGGCTTCCACTGGAGAACGGTGAACCTACCAAGGACCACGCCCTTAAAGAAAACTGGCTTGCTCTCTTCTCTCGGCTGTCAGTTGTCAAGGGGTCCTCAGCAAGGGGTGGAACCCTGTGTCCATCTTCCTACTTCATGTCGAGATTTTTGTCTAGCTTTAAGTTGCAAAGGTCTTGTGGTTTTCTGCACGCTGCCTAAACTGCTGGGACTTCATAGACGCAACTGTGCTTCCGTGCATGGAAAACACACGTACCTTGTACTCGTCCACAGCCTCGAGTTCTGACACACTTTTCATCCACTTTCTGCAATTATCCTTGAGCCATAGGAGGATGAGGAGGTGTGATACATATGTCCTGTTTAGGGCTAAGAATTCTGTAGTCTCTTAATCTCCCCATATCTAGACCAGTTGTGGATCATTCTGTTAATCACCATATGTTTAAAAAAGAACTTCTCTGATAAAGGCATAATAGTAAGCCATTAGGAGTTGGTTAAACATGTCCATTTAGCCGAGGGATAGACATAGCGCCTCCCCTAGGGCTTACGGCTTATCTAGTCACAGGTTCTTGGCCCCAATGTCAGTGTTAGATACGAATTTCAACTTATGGAGCAGACCTTAAATCTAATCAGGAAGTGGTTGGTTACTCCCATGGCATTCATTCCATTATTGCACTAGTGGAAATGTTCTGTTAAGCTAGCTGTTACTGTAGCTTGAAGTGTTTACAGATAGTTAAGATTCATGATTATATTTCTCTTCCAATAGCAGTCATCTTCCAGCTCTATGAAAACTAGCCAGCAGGAGTAAATCCTCTGAGTTAGGTACCAGCTTGATTTCTATGTGTTCTTTTACCCAAGTATGTGCTTTGTGGTGGCTTAAAAAATGGCCTCAAAGAGAGTGGCTGTTGTAGAATATTATTTTAGGTTGTGTTACATTTGTTTATGCTGTGGAACATGTGTTTAATGATGCAAAGATGTGTTGTATTCTTTTATGTTGCATTTGTTTAACTCTGTGAAACTGTGTTACTGTGCCTGTCTAAAACACCTGATGGTCTAATAAAGAGCTGAATGGCCAACAGCAAGGCAGGAGAAAGAATAGATGGGGCTGGCAGGTAGAAAGAATAAATAGAAGGAGAAACTGGGAGGAAGGGGAAAAAGAGCAAGAGAACAAGGAGAGGACGACATCAGGGACCAGCTACTCAGCCACACAGCCAGCCATAGAGTAAGAGTGAGAGTAAGATATACGGAAGTAAGAAAAGGAAAAAGCCCAGAGGCAAAAGCTAGGCAGGATAATTTAAAGTTAAGGAAAGCTGGCAAGAAACAAGCCAAGTTAAGGCCAGACATTCATAATTTAAAAAAAAAAAGTCTCTGTGTGTGATTTATTTGGGAGCTGTGTGGCAGGTCCCTCAAAAGAGTTAAAACAACCAACAAGTGGCACTATTAGGAGGTGTGGCATTGTTGAAGTAGGTGTGGCTTTGATGGAGAAAGTGTGTCACTGTGGGGGTGGGCTTTGGGTTTTTTTTCTCAAGCTTTGCTTAGTGTGACACTCACTTCACTTCCTGTTGCCTTCTGATCAAGATGTAGCCAGCACTATGTCTGCCTACATGTCGCCATGCTCCTTGCCATGATGATAGACTGAACCTCTGAAACTATAAGCCAGCCCAATTAAATGTTTTCCTAGGCCGAGCGGTGGTGGTGCACGCCTTTAATCCCAGCACTCGGGAGGCAGAGCCAGGTTGATCTCTGTGAGTTCGAGGCCAGCCTGGGCTACCAAGTGAGTTCCAAGAAAGGTGCAAAGCTACACAGAGAAACCCTGTCTTGAAAAACAAAACAAAAACAAAAAAAAAATGTTTTCCTTTATAAGAGTTGCACTGGTCATGGTGTCTCTTCACAGCAATAGAAACCCTAACTAAGACATGCTATCTTCAGCAAAAGGATGTTACCATTAAAATACAATTACTTTAAAGTTAACTCTCTCTGCTTGTACTAACCCCCATATATGTATATACATATACATATATCCTTCCCTTCTATCTCTCAAGTGTGCTTATAATCTTATGATCATATTATATTTCTGCTTATTGGGGTTTAATTCATTTAAATCTTTGTCATTCTAGAACCATTGTTTTTTCCTTAATGTGATGTGGTGATAATGACTTCATCCTCTCAGTACCTGAGCATGTATATTAATACTTTACTACATGTTCTCATATGTGGTATGAAGGGATTTTGCAGTTTTTGAAGGGATTTACTCATCAATTAGAACTCTCTATAGTCACAATATGTAACCAAATTGCTCTTCTCTCCAAAGTATACTTCCAATAGCAATGCAATTGGATCATTTTATTATGCCATTGCTAGACTGAAACATTGCATAACTTTTCTTTTTTGATGTAATCTATTGCCAAAAGTTTCTTAAATGTTCTAAACATTTATATATCTCAACTCTTATTCTAGCCTTGTAAATATATTCTATCTTCCTTCCATGTACTGCTCTACAGTTGTCTTTCATAAACATAAATCCTTTTGAGTGAATTAATATTTTCTTTTTTTTCTTAGTGGGTTTGACTGAAATCAGGAAATATAAGAGGAGTCAGCCTAGACTTCATTTCAGAAACCTAAGTGGCTTTTGTTGGAGAAAGCATGTACTTTGTGTCCTGGAATCTCCCCTTGTGGTTACATCTTCAGAGCATATGAATACCAAAATACATAAATTTTGTTGTTAACTTGGAGAAAAGTAAAATCAATCTAGCATGAATTATCTTTTACAGGAGCTAACAGTAAAGCGTGGGTGAATATAGGCAAGTCTAATGTGGTGACAGATCTCTAGTTGTTAATATGAAAAGGTTGAAAAAACAAAAGAAAATTTAATGGATTTTAAATCCCTCGTATCAATACAAGAAGTTTCAGACTTCTTGGATTTTATAAATCTTTTCTTTTGTGTATACTGTCCTTTATTTTCAGTTTTTTTTTTTTGAGTCTATGATAGCTCTAAAATAAGTAATTTATTTGCACAATGAGCTTCATTTAAAGGGAGATGTTTTCTTCAATATGCTAATTCCAAACAACTTAATCTTTACATTTCAAAAAAAATTTATTTTGCTTCATCTGTTGTTTACTGACATACAAGTGGGCACTATAGCAACAGGCCTACAGATAGCTGAAGCAGTAGGAGAATGGAAAGGGAAGGGCAGAGTTATCTGTGACAACAATTGAGTGGAGTGTACAAGGAGGAAGGAGAAGGCTGAGGCTGTTCAGGAAGCAAGTCAGGGCCAGGGCCAAAGGTAGTCCGCACTGGCACCCCAGCACCATGCCCTAAGTTCCTGTTGTTGCTGTCTGTCTCCTGATTCCAGGCCATAGCTTCAAGAATTCTCTATGCAACCCTTTCTACAGGAACAAAGTACATGGAGATGTTGCTGTCCTCTTGTGATAAACTCAGCTTTCCAATCCTGCATCCTCTTTCATCTCTAGCTCAGGTAGGGCCCTACAGGGGACAGATGGGCTCTTTTCCATGTTTCAAGGGTGTTAATTTTCTCTCCTGTTCCAGCCCACCAGCGCCACACTATGGCACAGAGGAAGCTCTACAAGTATTGCTGGCCTAAATGATGGGATGAGGAATGGTGGAAGAGAGACTCCCGGGGGCCATCATTGCACAGGTACCACAAAAGCATGATGTTAGTGAAGCCAGAGTCAAGATGCCACTCTGTCACACTGACCACAACTCCCCTCTTCAAGAAGACTCAGGCCTTGCCGACAGTCACAGCCAAGCTCACACGAAGGTCTGAACCCTCAACCCAGGCATCCTGGACGGCATCCTTATACAACACAAGAAAGATGTCACAGTACATCTTCTGGTTAGCTGTCTGGGGATTACATGTCACAGCCATGAAGAAAGCATGTGGGCAGTATCTGGCTGCCTCGTGGGCACTCTTGCCAGACTTGGTGAGCACGATAATGGCCTAACTGCAAAGCTTGAGATTGGTCATTCTAACACTCATGACGGAGGCATCTCTGGGGTCTTGGTAATAGGTACCAGGTCACAGAGTTCCTCCAAAAACCACAAGTGGTGGAAAGCAGCTTCTGCCTCACAGACAGTCAGGTGCTCCATGCCAACAGCCAGCAGAGGGTAGCCGCTCCTAGCTGTTTCTCAGGACAACATGGCGCAGTCTGCTGTATCTAGGACTGTGTTGGCTATACCACTCTCATCATGGCATAGTGGGGCTTCTTGATCATGTCCTCCAGCATGTGCGTGGTACTGGTGACAGGTTTCCCAGCGAGGTTGCCTCATCTAATCATCATCTTCAGAGCTAGGAAGACCTTCTCTGTAGAAATCTCATGACTAGGTGACTACCAGCCACCGTGATCCCATCACTGGTTTCCAAAATCTCATCGAACCTGTGGAAGCCTTCATGGTTCTCAACTTTGCTGATGATCTTATTGTTCAGGACTTTCACTCCCAGGACCTTCCTAACCTCATGCACATTGATTGGTATGCAGATGGTATCCACATCTACATCCTGCTCCACTCTGAATTTCAGATTCTGATGTCTTTTTCTGACACAAAATGGGGGTCCACAGCAGCCCCCGGAAGACAATTGTCCTTTTTGTTACCCTAGGAGCCAATATTCTCCGCCTCTGTCACCAGGAAGTCAGCACCATTCTCCTTTACATGCAGTGAAATGAGTCTGCCATCCACATAGATCTTGCTGCCCACCTCCACCACCTTGTCCTTGTTGATGTCTGTGTAGACCAACCACTCAATGTTCTCATCACACTTTTTTCATGTAGGCATTGTCCAGAGTGATCTCATAGAGTGTCTCTCTTCCTCAGCTCTGCCTTTGCAGTGCTGCTGCCGTTGATGACCCCAATCTGGATCTAAGGTCCCAGCAGGTAGAGAATGGAGTGAGATTCGAAGCGTTCTATGGCTGTGTACTCATATATATATAAAATGAGTCATTGTACTTAGTGTGTTGTAGGGCTGCTACAGTGAGTCTCAAATATTGCATCTGATTGGGATAGTACCTCAACTGCAGAGATCACTGATGGATGAATTCAAGAAGTATAGATGACTATCCATCACTGCTTCATTACAGAACAAAATAGATACTCATTGTAACCAGTGGCAGAGCAAAATAATTTTTCGTGGTATGCATATAGAGAAGAGATGTAGAGAAACAGAAGCATCCAGGCAGTGGGACCTAGAGCTGTCCTCAGTGCATGAGCTGGCTGTTTGGAACCTGGGGCTTATGCAGGAAAACTTAGCTCAGCCTGGGAGGAGGGGACTGGACCTGCCTGAACTGACTCTACCAGGTTGAACTCAATCCCCAGGGGAGTCTTTGCCCTGGAGGAGATGGGAATGGGGAGTGGGCTGGGGGGAAGGTGGGGGGGCAGGGGAGGGGGGAGGACAAGGGAATCCGTGGCTGATATGTAAAATTAAATTAAATTATAAAATAAAAAATACAACAACAAAAAAAAAGAATTAAAAAAGCTGTGGTGTCATTTACACAACACACTGCCATATAAGTGTAGATATGTACACATGTTTATGAGCACACATTATACTTGTTTTCCTTTTAGATTCTAGGTCAGGTTCTGGCTCACTGCAGTGGCTGTATTGGATATTAATATAAAGGATAATTATAATTTATTGTTACTGAGGTTGCATTTAAAACCCTCCCCATTTTAGCTCTCCTAGCTCTATCTCACTTATCCAATCATTTCCACAACCCAAATATATTATTACCCATTTATGACATAAATTCCAGGCTTTCACTGTCTGATATCCTACAGGTAATGGTTCAAAGTATAACATGCTAAAATCATTAACTTTTCCTGTTGCCATTGCACATGCCCTTTTGGAATAAGAACTTATTAAAAGCAGAGATATGGGAAGCTATTACAATTCAATCTTAGGATAGTACAGTCCAACTGTATGATTAAAAACGTAAGATCTAGTGTTTATAAAGTTCTTATTCTAATTATATTAGCAAATTTTCTGGGTCCTAAGAAACAGAATGATAAAATGACATGATGAGGATATTTAAAGGAAGAAAATTAGAAGTCACAGGACACATATTGTCTTCCATGCATTAGAATGGCATGTTTCTAGTTATACAGCATGGATTTGTAGAAATGCTACACAAAACCAGCCAATGATAGCAGCTAAGAAGAATAGAAAACTTGAGTATAAGTACTGTCATTTTCCTTACCTCAGCTAGCTGTGTATAGATATCAATGCCCATGTTCAACAAGATGAGGTACTTTTATAAGATGTCTCAAAAGAAAACTATGGTCTGTCCAAGAAAAGACTGTTCTAAAAACATATACAGTTGTTATCTCTTGTTAAAGGTGAAACAACAAACCTATGAGCCATTTACCATACCAGTTTTCCAGACAGCTAGTATCCCAACAATATTAGGGCATTAAATAAGACTCTCAGCTCAGCTCAAGTAAAGCATTGGCTGCTGAATTGAAATAAAACACTCAAATGTTAGGAGCCTTCATTTACTATTACAATATGGTCAACCTCACCATCCTTCTTGCTCCTAGCAGACAGGATGATTCAATTAAGCAGGGCTATTCTGGCAATCCTAATCCTCCAACATGTACTGCAGATGATGAATGTTTCATCTACACTTCACACATATAATCAAAATCAATAATCTCATCCTTTACTTTTTCTGTCTAATATACAGGAGGAATTAAGAAAAAGATTTAAGGCAGTGAATGCACATATAAGAGCCCAGGCTGAAAAGAATTTTCTTTAATCATTTCTGAACTTCCAGAGTTTATTCAATTAAAAATAACTTATCCTGAGAGATACTAATGTAGTTGATAGTTCTCTAAATTCTCTTTGAGGTAATATGAGATCCACATCATGTAAAACAATTGTCTAGCAGATGTCCTTTAGACTGGTCATTATGCTTGGGGGCATATGCTCTACTTTAGAACATATGAAGTCAAGTGTAAACTTTTCTTTTAGCTTGTGCTTTAGAAAAAGTCAATACTCATTGAAGTGAACATGAAGATTAATGACTTCAGGGAATTTTGGAAATAGAAAAATATAGATCTCTTCTAGCTATATGATGCTTTAAAAAAACAGAAATATTGGTGTTTTAATATGAAAGCAGGACTCTGTATATAGCAGATCTCTCTACTTCCTTGGCTTTTGGAGCTCTGACCTTAGTCAACAGTAGGGACAACCAACCCCTGACTCACACTGCAGTTCAAAATATCATACAGCCTGACAACATTCTGTCTCAAAGGCCACCTAGGAGAATTTTCTGCTTTCTAACAAAGGACTGCTTAAGAGCATGGATGTTCCAATAACCCATATATAAATTCAGCACAGAAGTGTTGGGAAAAGGTCCCAGAATAATTCTTGCCCAATATTCTAGCCATAATCCCTCTTAACCTGTGGAAGCGGGTATTCTCTGTACCTCTGGGGGGATACTAAAAATTCAGGCTTCAGTATCCATAGTAACAACCTAATAACTCACCTACTTCCAGTCTTTTCCTCCTCCAATCTCTCTCTTTACATTCTGTAGCTCTTGTTCTTTAAGGAACCAAAGGCCTTCTCTTAGGATCCTTTGAAGAAAACCTAAATTTTTTAATGCTTTAATCTAAAATAGAATTAAGTCACTTCCCTCTTCCTTTTCTTCTGCCAGCTCCTTCAAGTTGCTCAATTTCAACCCCTCCTCTGCCCACTTGTTGATGGCCTCTTTTTTCAATTGTATTTGTACACATGTGTGCTCGCACATAAGGAGATAGGTATATAGATAGATAGATAGATAGATAGATGAATAGATGATAGATAGGTAAATAGATAGATAGATAGATAGATAGATAGATGATAGAGAGATAGAGATATAGATATATAGAGATAGATGATAGATAGATAGATAGATGATAGATAGATAGATAGATAGATAGATAGATAGATAGATAGATAGATAGAAAAAATATTGAGGCCATTTTTATTGTGCATGTGTATTTGGCTTCAATGCTTAAAACAATTCACAGCACAACCAATGAAGGGGATCATCCCTGGGAAGGCAAATGCCTCTTCTCCCAAGACCATAGTTGCCTGTAGTTTTTTGTCTGGTGGAACCCCAAGAAAATCACCCTCCCCAAACAATATAGATTATAGATACAGCTCTTGGTTGCCTTTAGTGAACTGATGGTTGGGCCATATTGCTGAAGGCACCATGTACTTAAGACTCAGTACTCAGGTAATTTAACCTAGATCTGAATGGAAAATCCACTTTTCTGCAGCTTAGCATTCATGTTTCCAGAAAATACTCTGTAAGATGCCAATGGAGGAAAGCAGTTTTAAATACTCCTCCCCAGCTGCAAAACCTGTGAGCCACAACAATTGCCAGAATGGAAAGTTATGCATAAAAGTACAAGAAGTGTCACTCACCAGTGGTGGCACCCAAAAGCTGTTTCATTGGACATAAGGCCCACTCAACAGGAGGGAAATTATGTGTGGTACTGGAAGCCTAGCCAGTTTTCTTGGTCTAGAGAGCTCAAGGATCTGAGAAAATCATCTACTACCACCACTATGATCAACCAGCATAATTCCTAACAAAGTTCTAAATATTTTTTATTTATAGATAATTGTATCTACAACTCCTTATCAAAGAAGCTTCTTTTTACAGCAAAAGGACAACATCATAGAAAATTACAACTGGACACAGCACAGAGATCAACGGATCATGGAGAACACATCCCCAGTTGATGGGGGAATGTCGTTTTGTATGCTATGAATGTGTTGCTCTTATTAGTTGATAAATAAAACACTGATTGGCCAGTAGCCAGGCGGGAAGTATAGGTAGAATAAGCAGACAAGGAGGGAAGAGGAAGGCTGAGTCAGGAGATACCAGCCTGCCGTCCAGGGAGCCGCATGTAATCGCACACAGGTAAAGTCACAGAACATGTGGCAACATATAGATTAACAGAAATGGGCTGAGTTTAAGTGTAAGTGCTATTCAGTAGGAAGCCTGAGCTAATGTCTGAGCAGTTGTAAATAATATTAAGCCTCTGTGTGATTATTTTACAAACAGGCCATGGGACTTCAGGGCCCACACAGGACCGGGGAAACTTCAGCTGCATCTAGTGGATACATCAACATCACAGCTCTTGCATCTATGGCCCAGGGAACATTGAGGAAGATGGGGCAGAATGATTGTAAGATCTAGAATACCAGAAGTCTGCTATGAAACAGTCTCTTCTAGAAATGGCTGCATAAACAAGACCATAACAATGGCATCATCATTAGAGATATTAAAACAGAACTGGGGAAAGTATGATGGTTTCTTAACTTTTGCTCTGCCTTTTGCTTCTGTTTATCCATTCTGTACACTAACAGAGTATAAGAGGACCGTAAACTAGCTCTTTTTGCTACTATATTTTTTTAGGTCAAAAAGTATTATTTATGATCTTGTTGAAATAATCTCCTCGTTATAACGTGTTTTTAATGAAAAGTCAGTAGCCATGTAGATTTCTCCGGTAACCAAGAGACTTTGACATTTTCCCAATGTCTCTCAGGTAACTGCTCTTCTCTTATCTGGTAATAGGGTGCTGATTATCTCAGCATATCTGAGAGAAGACATAGGTTCCAAAGGGTAGCATTAATCCTACTGAAAGCCAGACAAGACTTTGAGGTGAACATGTCACAGAATGGCGCAGGCCATTTCAGTGTGATGGTCTGACTCGGGTGATGTTTGACACTTGATTTAGATAGGTTCAACTGTATGAGGTCCGGGGCAAAAAGAAAAATCAGATTAAATGGGTCTCTAAGCAACCAGTCTAAAACTGCCAACAAAGCTGGTAGAATTCATACCTGGATGCTACCTAAATATGCTAACTCCTTTAGATGTCACATGCTTCTAGAAATGTTTGAGTCACTGATCACGATTCAAACTTTACTGTAGAATACAGAGCTCTAGGATCCAGGAAAGCTACATTTTTTTTTAATAGCACAATAGTAGATTTTGGCAAATTGACACTAAAACTCATTCTCAGGTCTGAGCTCACAAACCGATTGACACAATCACACACCTTCCCATATATTATAATCTTCATGAGCCAGCAATCATACCTGCCTGGATTTTGTTTAGCTAGTTGATTTCAGTTTGAGGGATTTTTTTTTTTTTTGCTTGTAGGCAGTATATATAGTACTGAGTTGCACAATATCAATGTATTTCAAGTATATCACATAATTGAGCCATATTTAAGCTTTATTGCCTCCCATTTCTCCTATATCACATCGACTACTTATACTTTTCCTTCCTTCACCAAATCTTCCTTTTGATCTCATGCTATGTTTCATGTATCAAAATATAATCTAGGATGCATAAATATAATAATGTATGCTATATTTGTCTTCTTTGAATCTTGCTTTGTTCAATTAATGCGAAGGTCTCCACCTTGCACCATTTTCAGGCAAACAACATTTCATTAATCTTCATAGATGACTAGAAGTACATGGTGAACAACTATTACATTTTATTTATGCAGTCACCTGCTCATGAACATGCACCTGAGTTTTGTGCCAGTGCCATGCAGGTTTTGGTGTTGTGGTTCTGCAGTAAAGCATGAAATTATTGATTATGATATTTTCTGTATCTGGATTTTGCTCAGGATTCTTTTGTGCTTCCATATGAAATTTAGGGTTATTATTTGATTTCTGTAAAGAAGGTCATTGAATATTTTATAAGTTTTCCATTGATTTCTGTAGACTGATTTTGATAATATATCCTTTTTTACTTTATCAATTCTGCCAATTCATGAGAATCTTGCCACCTTCTTCTATAATCTTCAGGGGTGTTTTTGGTTTCTTAAATTTTTCATTGTGAAGATCTTTCGCTTCCTCAATTAGTTTTGTTCATAGTTATTTTTTCCAAGATATTTTGGGGGCATGTGGTCTATATTATTCTTGATTCCTTTTTCAGCGTGGCCATTATCAGTGTAAAGGAAAGTACTGATTTTTCCACTTTTCTGAAATTATTTATCAATTCTTAGGATTTTCTTGTGGAGTCTTTAGATCTCATAGCAATGATATTATTTCACTTTTAAATAAGGAAACTTTGACTTCTTCCTTTTCCATTGATATCTTTTTGATATCCGTTCTCTTATGTTAGTGCTTTAGCTAAGACTTTAAGCTAATTGCCTCATATTTGGCCCACATCACTGCAGATACATAATGAGTAAAATTAAATAAACTGGAAACCTTCGTTTCATTCCTGATTTTATTAAAAATGTTCTCAGTTTTGCCCCATTTTGTATATTTTGGCTACAGTTTTGTAATATGTGGTCTTCATTAGGTTAAAATATGTCCCTTCTACTTTTAGTTCCCTTTTTTAATCATGCTGGACTTTGTCAAAGGTCCTTTCTTTATCTGTTGAGACGATTGTGTAATTTCTGTTACAGCCTCCTGAGGTAGAACCTGACAAATAAAGACTATGAAAAGCATCAGTCACCAACAACTGAAAGTTCAGTAAGAAATGCACTCAGAATTCTAATGATACTTTCCAGAGTCTCATATAACTGCTTCTAATTTGATTTGTCAAAAGCAAGATGCAGTTTTATTTCCTATATGAGTTTTACAAGGAAGCAAGGTGATGCTTTATAAAAGTATTGCTAATCAGTCATTGTGCTGTGGTTCTAGGAAAAGCATCAGAGAACTTGTTAGAAGTACCAGTTCACAGGGGTTGGGGATTTAGCTCAGTGGTAGAGCGCTTGCCTAGCAAGCCCAAGGCCCTAGGTTCGATCCTCAGCTCCAAAAAATAAGAGAGAGAGAGAGAGAGAGAGAGAGAGAGAGAGAGAGAGAGAGAGAGAGAGAGAGAGAGAGAGAGATACCAGTTCACAGATCCTATCAAAGACAACTCAACCAATATCTCTTAGAATAAGGGTCCAACAGTCTCCATTTGAACAGTGGTGATTCAAATGTATGTCAAAATTGAGACCTTTATTTACAGACCATTCAAAATCATTCCCTACAGTTCTTCTTGGAGTACAAGGCCATCCAAAATAAAAACATTACAGAAATAGAATAAGAATGAAATTAGCAGTGTCAACTTCAAAAACTTTATAAATCACGTGGAGAAATGATCTTGGTACCTGCAAGAAAGCTTCCAGAATCCTGGAAATCTGAAGAGTTCTTTAGAGTTAGATAATATCAAGCTAAACTCAAAAAAGAAAGCAATAGGTACCTTGCTATCAGTCAGTACAAGTTGAAGCACAGTCTCCATTTTTAAATTTGACCAAGCATCTTTACTCTCACATTATTTATATGCAACAGGAATTACAATGTACCATACAATTCTGCCACTGATGGCAATCTGACACAGTTCTTGTCCCTCCTGATAATCCAGGAGAAAGAGGCAGAAAGGAAGAAAGAGTTAAGTGTCACCCTTCAAAAGCGTAGAAGGCATTTGAAGAGATAATCTAAGAGTTATTCACTAGAGTTTAAGGGGAGGCCTTATAAGTTATTGTGACCTAAGGCAGGAGTCAGGGGACAAGTAATTGGCTGTGAATTGCAGTGGGATTTGTAGAAAGACTGCAGGTTACTGTGTCCAGAGACATGGGTGTTCCTGAACCTCATGATCTTGAAATCCTGAAATGTACTAACAGGTATGAGGGGCCAGACCAGATGCCTTGCTTATCATCTGATTTAGGAAATGGTGCACCAGGTTTCCTCAATCAACACCACTGGATTTGGAGCTGGCGATTCTTTATTGTGAAGGGAAAAAATTAGACACTTTGGTGGCAACTCCACCCCTACTAACTAAATGTCAGGAGTGCAGCCCAGGTGCAAAAAACAAAACGGTCTCCAGATACTGCCAAATGTCCCACAGAGACATAGAGACAAAGGCAGCCCTGAGGGAGAAACTCAGCCTTAAACAGGTCATAGGATATATAACTAGAAATATCATGGTTAAATTTTTATTTCACTGAGATTCAAGATGTAGCATTACATTTATACCCAAGAATCTCTAAAACTAATATACTCGGGTTCAATGCAGATGGGCTACATAACTAGCTTTACACATTGCACAAACTTACACTAGTTACTTAATTTTATGACATTTTACCCATTAGATGAGAGTTTTTAGAAAGAAGAGATATTTCATAGAGATAAGAAAAAACATAAGATACAGAAAGAGTTTCCAAGAGTATTTTATAGGAGATACTATGGGAATGTCTAAGTAATAAAAAGATTTAGAATGGGAAAGGAAAAAGGCAGAAGGGCAGGCTGCAGGTGAGGGGTTCATATGAAACTTGGTTTTATCGCAAAGGTTCCCTCAGTGTTTTGAATAATGGAGTCATCCTATCTTTCTCAAATTCACATGGAATTCTACATTTAGTGTTAGAGTAGGCTGATCTAAGACTATGCATCTAATCAATTAAAAAGGCAACTCCTCTCCCCAATGTTAGCAAAATTAAACAATGGCTAATTTGGGGTTCTGAGATTTCATTCGTCATGACTAACTTTGAAGACAAAGGAGGCCATATGGAAGACCTATAAACATGTGTCTAGGTGTGTTTGCATGTTATGAGTGTGTACCTGTGGCATATGCATACGGAAGGTAGAAGTCAACATTGGATATCTTCTTCTACCAATCTGCAGCTTAGTTTGTGAGATAGGATACCTCACTGAACTTGAATCCCACTGGCTCACAAGACTGTGGCCAGCAAGCTCTAGGGATCCCCCTGTCTCCGCCTTCTCATTGCAAGGATGCAAGTGTGTGTTACTATTTCTAGTTTTTCAGGGATGTTGAATCTGAACTCAGATCTTTGTGTTTACACTGAAGACACTGTATGGACTCAGTCATCTTTCTATCCCCATAATAACAACATTTCATCTCTAAGAGTGACCCTCAGTCAGCAGCAGCAAGGATACAGAACTTGAATGCTACAACTGCAAGGTGTTAAATTATACCAAGAATTTGATTGATCTTAGAAATGAATCCTTCTCCTCACCTCTACATCAGAGACTAGCTCAGCTAACAGTGGATTCTGGCTTTGTGAGACCAAGAGCAGATAAACTAGCTGAGCTTACCCATGACCTCCAGAACAGCTAGATAACAAATTGAGCTGTTTTAAGCTGGCATGTTTGTAGCCATTAGTTATGCAGCACTAAAAACTAATACAATTCTTTTAACAGCTGATGAATGTTCATCTTAACTAGGATTCTGCCAGAAGTGTTATCTGAAATCATACCCACACTTTTTGCACATCCATCCTATAATGAATATGTATAATGCAATATCCATTAGAATGACTTCAGAAACAATTACAGGAACCACAAACAATGCCGTGGATAAATCTCATACACATCATGTTAAAAGGGAGGGAGGAGAAATAAAAGAGGCATAGAATAATACATATCAGATCATTCCATTTATAGAATACTAAGAAGTACAAAAAATTCAATTGTGGTGTTTGTGGAATGTACATAGGGACATAGGGTAAAAAGTATGCACAGAAAAACAACAAAACTATCACCAATAAATTCATGACAAGGTTACCTTTGTGAGAGGGAAGGGAATAGTTATGGGAAGGAAAGTATATGGAAATAGCAACATCTTTGGTAGTGGCAGTTTGATGGATCAGGATCTAGACAGTGATTACTTTCTAAGTGTGTTTAAAATAATGATGTATCACTAGAAGTAACATTCATTTTATGTCAGTTTCGTATATTAAATGCACTAAAGCCAGTAAAGGATACCAAGCAGTGTGTGTTCCAGTCTGTATTAGCTCATATACAAAGAAGGTCATGGAAACATTAAGGTGGAAAGTACCTTGCAGTAATGACTGGTGTGAGCTAAGAGTGCTGGTCACAGATGCTTTGGTGGTACATCTGGGAGATGCAAATGGAAAGCTCTGCTTGCCTAAAACCCTTTTCGTTTCTTATCTACCCAAGATTCCTGAATGGGCTATTTTCACTTCCCCTGTCTCTTTGGGTGTCTGCTTAAGAAGAATCACCATCGTTTGAATGTGTGCATGAATTATTTCTGAAGAAGCTCCTGACTGCTCTGACTCACCATCTCGGCTATTTTCTTGAATCATTTCATTTGCTTCTGTTCTTTGCTTCTTCGCAAAAGGCAGCAGAGACGTTGCCAAGGAGGCTGATACTAATGCATCCAGCACTGTGACTGCACCAATGTGCTGCCCCTTTTAGACTAATGTGATGGGGCAGAAGCAGTAATAGAGATGAACTGCTGATTGCTGTTCCTTCCCCAATCCTGGCCAATACAACATAGTCCTGATCTGCTCCATGTGGTTTCCAGTTTTTTCTTAAATAAATAAATAAAATTGGAACTATGTCCCATTAATAACATTCAGTATCACAGGGTCTACATTATTTGGCACGGAGGAAGCTGGCTGTCCATTAACCCTGGTATCCAAAGCTGAGATTCAACTTGGAAGAATAAGAGTATAGACCATTCCTTTTCATTGTGATCCCCAAAATGAAAATAAACAGACTAAAGAATGCATTGTCCTAGCCCTTCACTTTCTGTCTCTATCTCTATCTGTCTCTCTGTCTCTGTCTCTCTATCTCTGTTTCTGTCTCTCTGTATGTTTATGTGTGTGTTGTTATGTACTTTATTAATATAGGTGTGTGTATGTACATGTATACATGCGTTTGTGGGCCAGAAATTGATGCCAAGCATCTTTCTTTTATTGCAGCCTGTCTTTACATCTTGAGATGGATTTCCAGTTAACTTGATTTTCATGGACTGCACTAGACTATCTGGACAACAAAGTTCAGAGATCTTCCTGTCACTAGCTTCCTGTCATAGCACTGGGGTTACAGCTACAGGCCATTATGCCCAGCTTGTTACGATATACATTTCTAAGAAGATTCAGGAATAAGATGTATTGAGCAAGACCACAATCCAATGAAACCTTTACATTAGAATTCATTCATAACACCTTCTCCAAATCAACCCATAACTTTCTACAAATTCTGTTCCAAATTTGTTGTGTGATATTTAGTTTGTGTTCTGACAAATAAAGCTTGCTAGGAGTCACAGGACAGAGCTAGGCACTAGCTAACCATAGAGGTCTGGAGGTCTGTACAGAGAGGAGACCGGAAGTGATAAGGTAGAGCAGAGACAGGATCTAGGCCCTTTTTGGACGGAGGAACAGAAGAGGTAGGACATGACTGGTGGCTGTTCCCTGCTTCTTTGATCTTTCAGGTTTTTACCCTGATATCTGACTCCTGGTTTTTATTGATAAGATTAATTAGATTTATGCTTCACATATCAGTTTACCCATCCCCATAAAAAACCTGTATGATATCCTCTGATCTTTGTCCATATAATTCTCTATATTGTTTGATCTCTCCCCATATAAACTGGCATCATATCAGAGTCTCTTTCTTTGAAATTCTTGATCCCTGATCCTTCTTGACTGATATTTCTCCATGCAAACTGTGGTCTTTCCTGTTTTTAAGTGGGCTCCATGAATTTCCATCAACACTGTTAGACTATTCCATGTTCTGGGCACCTTTTCTATCCATTCTTTTATATCCTTCAAATTACAGCTTAAGACTTAATTCTTAATTCAAATCAGATATTGATTGGTGACTCTCACAAATTTTGTGCCACCAATGTGCTAGCATAGCTTGCAGGCAGAATATCATTGTAGGTCAAAGGGTTTGTGACTGGCTTGATGTTTATGATAATATGCAGAATACTTTTTGATATTGTGCGGAATGCCTTTCTGTACCAAAGACACTAGAACATAGGAGTGAAGCTTCTATGTAGGCACAGGTTTGATATCTCCATCTTCAATGAATTGCTGTCTTCAGCAATGGGACTTTGCTGTCAGTTTCTGAAGAACAACCCATAGTCTTGGGAACAGCTTGAGTTGTTTGGAAGTTCCCATGGAATCACTTTGGCCAATCACTCAAGTAGATGTTACTCAATCCCAGTACCAGAATCTTCATTTGGTGGCAAAAGATGGCCAGTTGGGGGTGTGTCTCGTTCATTATTTGGCAATTTCATTAAGATCACCATCATATATTATAGATATTTTAGGAAGCTTCAACTGTATTAGGTTTCCATACTTAGTCTCAAAAGACTTTTCCAAATATATCATCATTCAGCTTTCTTACATGATCACTTATTCTTTAATTGCATTCTGCTCTATTGGTATCTGGTTATGTTGTCCTCATTACAATAAAGCACCAGGTCCATACAAGGCAAAATGTTTCTATTTTTTAATCATGTGATTCATTTGAAAATATGCTTGATACTGAATAGCATGCAGACCCATTAGGATGTCTATAACAGATTTTAGTGGAGGGAAAGTAACTTCATCCAACTTAAAAATATAAATCATGGAAATGTAAGGAAAATGTAATTGAAAAAGTAAGTTTTAGCACATACAGAGTTGAATAGTTGGTAATATGGTCAAAATGTGCTTGTTAATTTGGTTAATTGGTTGATTAAAATGGGATCAATAATACATAAAAAATGGGGAAGAGTTAAATGAAAGTATGAAGTTCCCAAAAAAAGTGATCTAAAATAAAAAAAATAGTTCTTGCTCTTAGTAATTCATAAGGTGGTGGCCACCCATCACTCTCATCCATGGCAGGCCGTTAATATCTGCTCCTGTTTTACTTGGCTCGCATTTGGTCTAGTCCATATCCTGAGAAATAAGACTCTTAACTCTTCTAATTTTTTAGCAAACCCAGATCTAAAAAGATTGGATTAGCGTCCTAATCCTGTTGTAATATGTAACCACTGTGGTAAAGGTCAAAGGCAGGACAATATGGATTAATGAATTTCTTGTTTATGAATGCCAGAAGCCTGGTTTTATTTGGGGCCAAATCCAGATGTCACAGAAACTGTGTTCTGCTAATTATAAGCAGGGGCTTTTACTTGCTTCTCTTTTCTCAGTTTCAAGGCTCCCTGCAGTCCTTAGTTTATGTTCCCACTCCCATTGTCTAGGTCAGCAGCAATGTTGTCCCCTTCCCCTCACACTACCTCACTTCCTGTGTTTCTCCCTCCCTTGCCTCCTCAGCATCCTCTTCCCACCTTCCTTCCTTTCCTTCTTCCTCTTTCCTAACTATTTCTGTGTTGTGATGTCTCCTTAGAAATCACATTACATTGCAACCACCCATACAGTTGAAGATAATACTCTAAACTTAAGGTCTTTAGTTTAATCTGATCCACAAAGTCTCTTTTGCCATGCACAAGAATATATTTACAGGTTCTGGGGATGGAAACAAATCAGGAGATCATTATTCTGCACACCATAGAAATAATATAGCTAGTCCGAGATTCACCTAACATGGAGATGACAGAGATGGTGTTTATAAATATTAACTCCCAAACCTACAGTTGCAGAAATTACAGTAGAAGAATTCCCCTTGTTCTCTATGTTGTTCTCAAGTGGTCCTCATTTCTTACAGGATTCCACAAGAAATAAAGAAAAAAATCATCAAAATAAAACCTAACGAATGAAAACTTTAAATCTCAATGCCATGTTTTAACAATATGCTGTTCAAAACAGCAAAATGAATATCCCCTCACTTACACCTTCATGTAGGTAGGAAAGCCTTATTGACTTCTAACAGATCCTCATGGCACCAACAGTGAGGCTCACTTAGCTTTGGAAAAGAATACTGCTCAATTGGGATGGCACTATTATTCAACCCTAAAATGAGAAGCTGAATCTCTAAAGGACATAGTTTAATTCATGTTTTTAAAGAAGCAGGAATGGGAGAGTCTGGGTTCCTGATCATTTAGAAACTGAGTGTTAGGGAAGAGAAAAATGTCAGAAGGCAGACGGGCAAATCATATCAGAAAAATTCTCCCATTACACCATTTTGTAGCACACATTCAATGTTTTTCGATAAACTTACTGTGACTGTAAGTAATAAGAAGGAAGACATTGCACAGGCTGCCGAATACATACCCATCCCAAGGAGGAGGACGGAAGCTTGCTTGGTGCTCCTTTGCAGTACCAGCGTCAAAACATATGAGTCAACGTTCTCAACTTTCAGCAACAATGATTTCACTGGAATTTTCAAGACAGTTATAGTCAATGTAATTCTTAAGAACACTTTAACACACTAAATTAAAATTTTGTTTTAACAAGTTTCCAAGGTGGTTCTTATTCCCATTAGTATAAGTGCTACCTTACATGGAGAAGGTGGTATATGGAGGGAAGAGAAACATGGACAACAGAAACTGATATCACCAGGATAATGGACAACAGAAACTGATATCACCAGGATAAAGCAAGTTTAATAGTTATAAATACTCAGATTTTACATAAGTAAGATAATATGCAAATTAAGTAATTCAGTATACCTTGCCCATAAGTACAAATTCCTGTGGACTACTAACATTGAAAGGAAGCCAAAAGGAACCCAGGTAATGCCTGGCTCCTAGCCAACACTTCCGTGACCACTGTGAAGCCATCCCAGTACAGATGTTCATGAAAGAGCCCAACCATAAAATCTCATAAAGAACACTGCTCTCTGACTCTAGGGACATAAAAAGCTCCTCTCTTATTATGAGCACCTTGATAAATGATTTAAAATAACCTCTTTTATCATGTGCCTTTCTCTGAAGAAAGAACTCAATATATTGATATTGCCTATTGAGTTGCTCTCCTTTTAATCCCAAAGATTTAACCAGTGGAAGGCAATGTTTACAGTGTTCACTAAAATATTTCTATTACTAACACATACCCTATGTTCATGTACATGATAGTGAAAACAACTGAGCTCAATAACTGAGACTGAAAAGAAATCATCAAGATCTCAGAACTGCTTTCTTCTTTCATCTGAGTTTATTCTAGGGACAGTTCAAAGTCATCAATCCATCTTCAGAAAGAAATACAAATAAGATCTGTGCTTCAATTTTCACATCAGTCCAACTAACCCTTTAAGTATTCCATGTCCTTAAAGCTGTTTGTTCCTCTTACGTATGCTATCATAGATTCTACTTTTCTCTTTAAATTTACATTTTTCATTTCTCAGTTTCTAACAAGCAAAATATCCAGAACAGAGGCAAATTCTCAATAATAGATGATTATTAGACAGTCATACTTTTTTTAATCAATCTTTTCTCCCACCCTTCCTTTCTCCTGTTCTGGTGGCTGAACAAATCTTTCGTTTTATGTCACAGAAAGGTTCTGAAAGGCCAGAGAAGACTCAGGCCTTTCTTACCAAGCACTGGGTCTCTCAATATGTACAACTGCCAAAGGTTATTACGAACTGAGAAGAAGAAAAGACACAGAAGTGGGTTATCAACACACACTGTAACTGCTCGAGGAGGTCATGCCACTGTGGGAAGTGACACAGAAAGCCATCGGCTTCAGATATTTCCTCTCTTCATTAGCTCCCGATAAAGTGTCACAGAAACAGACAGAAGTAAGAGATAAACAGAGACAGAGAGACAATGGCTTTTTTTATTTTAGATTATTATGCCTTTAGTGTCTGTTTTCAGTTATTACAATTCCTTGAAGAAGGAAACATTCACAACAGCATCATCTATGTGGTGATGGCCATATTATCACTTGATGACGTCACAATAGCATAGACTGGTCGGGGATCATATTGCTAATCTCAGCAATATATAATCCCAGAATGGACATTTAAATGAATGCTCCATCCCTGACAGTGGGGTCTCACTAGCGAAGAAGAATTCATATCTTAAATTCTGATAAAATTTGTCCTTTGTCTCTTCCAAGTCAGTGCAGTAAAACACAGAGAGTCTAGTTAGAAAACAGCTAAGATCCAGAAGCCAATTACAAAAAGCCATGCCAAAATCACTAAGGAGAGAGGTCATTGTGTGTGATGACAGTTTAGAGCAGTGGTTCTCAACCTTCCTAATGCTGTGGCTCTTTAATATAGTTCCACATGTTGTGGTGACCCCCAACCATAAAATTATTTTTGTTGCTACTTCATAACGGTAATCTTGCTACTGTTATGAATCATAATGTAAATATCTGTGCTTTCCACTGGTTTTAGGCGACCATGTAGACAGTTCATTCAATCCTCCAAAGGGATCAAGACCCACAGGCTGAGAACCACTGGTCTAAAGTCAGAAAACAACCACCACACAGCTCTTTCAACTGGAGCTCACAATTGCATAGCTGCATGTATTGGGAAGAGGATTAAATGACTACTAACTAATGTGATCTCAGGACTCAGAAAGAAAATACACCAATTATTGAGTTTCCAGTAGGCAATTGCTCATTCATTTATACATCACCGGTTGCCTACTATATGCAGTTTCCTGTTTTAGATGCTTGGGACACCATCATGAACACAGCAGGCACATTTGCTCATTTTTATCTTTGAATTCTTGGTTTTCAAAACCTCTAAATTACAGGAAGGAGTAATTTCTCAATTTCCTCTAAATAAGGTAACAAAACCTCAGGGACAAAAACGTCTGAAAAAAAGACAGAAATGAACAAGAATCTGGAAGGATAATGAGCTGGATTTACAATGAGCCAGATTTACAATGAGCCAGGCTATCAAAATGCTATGCATATTACCTGTGCATAGGATGAAGCGTGCATGTACATGCATTCACATGCACATGCACACATATATAATTCTTTTAATCCTCAATAAGGTAGCCTGACTGTTAAAAAAAAAAAAAAGCAGTTTTCTAGAAGTAAATATGACGAAAGAAAATAATTTTCTTACTAAATGCTGTGAGTAAGCACCAATAAAGCTAATCCTTCCAGGGTGACATGTAAGGGATTCTAAGCAGAGTTCTAGGTTCACCTACTGCCAAGGCTCACATACCTCTTGATGCCAGGTTTAAGTAAAAGTGCATCATTGTGACAAATATAACCAAAATGTCATTGAATCATCGATTATTCCTACAAGTCTAACAAGTCCATTTTATAAAGAGTGAGACTCTTAGTCCATGACTCAGCCAGTGAGCAAGTGATTATCAAGTATTGTGTAACCAAAGAATGCTCATAATCAGCTTATACCATTTCAACTTGTATCACTCAATCTGTAAGGGACAACTTCTGGGTGACCCTAGAGGTGTAACATGGAAGCATGCTTAGAAATCACTACAACTATTTCCTCTCTAAACACTGTCTATTATCTGAACCAAGTACACATGGCATAGTCTGTGTTCTTGTTGTATATTCTAAAAAACATAAAAGAAAGTACTGGGTCACAAAATTATCTGAAGTTTCTACTAAACATATAATAGATGGCATCACATGCCATTTTACACACACACACACACACACACACACACACACACACACACACACATATTCAGTACAGAAATACAAAAATAAAATACAAAAAAATACAAAAATAAAAATAAAAACCAATCCTTAGAAAGGGCAACACTTATCTTAAAATTTTATCCACCAAGATAAAGGATTTCAATCATGAAAGCACAGACATTCATGTACAAAGATGTTTCAAGGTTAAAATTCACACAGAGATATTTACATCATTCACATAACTGTAGAGGGCATGAGAAAACAATCAATCCATAACCACCATAGCTAAA
Source organism: Peromyscus melanophrys (assembly GCA_902168415.1). Lineage (NCBI taxonomy): Eukaryota > Metazoa > Chordata > Mammalia > Rodentia > Cricetidae > Peromyscus > Peromyscus melanophrys. Next base: position 31,129 of record CABHPR010140701.1, on the reverse strand, counting down.
CTTGTCAGAGTAAACAATAGACCGGTAGGGTTTGTAATTGATTTCCATTGTCTGGCACAACATATGAGAAAGCCCTATCGCCTTTCAGAACTTTGGCATTTCTGTTTTGGTTTCACGATCTTCAAATGAAAGTAGTCTGTCTGATAAGAATGTAGCTATCACACACACACACACACCAGTTTCTTATTTTCTTGAATACAAGAAAGGGACAGAGACAAATTCGGAGACCTGAAGTTCACTGTTGATGAAAACAAGTTATGATAAATAAGAAGGAGAGAGAAGCACAGATGCAGTCCACTGAGCCAGTGGGTGATTCAAAGACTAAAAGACTATCCTCAGAACCTTCCCAATTAAAAGCCAGCATTACATCTTATTTAGAGAAAAGTCTATGTGGAATAAGTGCTGTGATTTGGGTATGATTTGACTGTCCCTAAAGGGCCCCTTATGATTTTGAGAATGGTCCACATTGTAGCTCCGTTGAGTGGTAGCAAACCTGTGACAAATGAGTGGTCCTGAAGCCACTGGGTGCACAGCATTCTAGCCATTGCTACTCACTATCATTAAATGCAGTTGCTATCTCGAGCAGCTGCAGGTTCCACACTCTTAAAACTCTTATTCTGATCTAAAAACTCTATTTACTTCTTTATTTCATAAGTAGCCCTTGTCAAGTGCTTTGCTATAGTAACACAAACCTGACTAATGAAGTATAAAAAAATATAATAGGATTTGAGCTAAAGGAGAGAGCAAGCAGAATTAGCAAAATATTGTCTCATTATTTAAGAGACAAATATGAAAGAGATGTCTTAGACTCAGGTTTTTGAGATCAGACTCCAACCTTCTGTGTTTTTTTTTTTCTCCTTGAGATAAAAATTCAGTAAAAATAACATTACAATAAGTGGCACCAAATACTTCAATCCACATTCTAGCTGTTCTTTCTCTTCATCCTCTAAAGCGGAAAGAAAATTAAAGGTTTAGAAATTGAAGTGAAAAAATAAAAAGCACCCTCCTCCTCTGCAGGTGGCCTGTGGGGGGGGGAAAAAAAACCATGTGGGTTTTCAGCAGGGGATGAGCATGCATTAATCTGACAGGAGTCAGTAGGAGCCCCAGTGATGATGATGTGTGTGATGTTACCATGTGACCCCAGGAGCCTTCTGCCTGCAGAAAGAGTGTGGCAATTATTGCAAATAATTACTTACAGAAACAAAGCTGCCTCTGGCGAGTCAGAGTTAATTTTTAGTTTGGAAGTTCCTACTCCCACAGTGAAAAACTACAAAAAAAGAGAGAGAGGAAATACCATGAGATACAGTGAAAAGAAAAATGTGAAGTTGATAAGAGATTTGAAATATTCAGACTTAAGAAACAGGGAAACAGTCCAGTATAAAGTTGCTATTCTAATGAAATACAGTTCTTAAGTTGCCATAAATGAGGCCACACAAACAAGAGTAACTTCTAAAGGAGATTTAGATTCAACAAACAAGGGAACCCAGGAGACATAAATTATTAGCTCTTAGTCTCCAACACGTCACAAAGCATTTCCTCATCAGTCTTGAGTCCCATTTTGCTCATGGATAGCATTCTAGTGTCCTTCGATTCTGAGCAACTGGAGCATGGCCATGCTGAGAAGCTCCTGTGATGGAGATACAGAACCATGTTGAGTAAAATATTTCTTCATGTTTCTGGGTGTACCCCAGCTCACCTCCAGTGAAGCCCTACCACATGGCTGAAAATGGCTGGAAAAGACTTAGCGTTAAGAAAACACTCATCCCGTAGCCATAATGGAGCATATGATAGCTATATGTATTCTGAAACAGCTCCTGTGTATTTACATTCCTGATGCACTGAAATGACTCCACAATTGATTAGTCATGGAATGTAAGGATCCTTCAGTATGCTATTTGTACAGAAAATGTCTTTCAAGATACAAGGCAACTTACTTACAAATGGATTTTGGAATGCTACCCACTCATCACTTGAAGAGAGTCTATTTAAATAATAACAGCATGTCATGAAACAAAGAAAGTTATTCAGGATGCTTCTGTAGTGGCAAAGAATTACATTAATATATTTTCATATTTCATCTTTGTTTGGAGTGTCCTAACTTCAACCAGGGAATTTTAGCTGTTTCAATTTTCCTTCTTTGCATTTTAGTGTGTACCAACCTAAAAACAAACAAACTAAGGTAAACAAAGTGAGATACACAGCAAGCAGTGTCATCAAGCTCACTGAGATGATGTCACGTGATGCCGATATCCTAGCTGGGTGGGCTAATGAATGAGGAGTGTTTCTGCTCATGAGCTATTTAAGCCACATGTTTAAAATCCAAAGTGGTCAAACACGATCCAGCATATTCATCAATGCTTTGAGGAAATAAGGTTTTGTTGTATGCATGCTAAGATCCTTCACAACCTGATGGACTATGTTACTAATTCCACACCTGGTAGCATTCCAATCAGAAGAATAGTAATGTATTTACTGGGAACAATAGTGCAAAGCACCATTTTTAGTGATTTCCAAATGCTCTCTATTGATTGTTCTCCACCATGAAAAGGATATGGACCACAGAATAAAATGCCCTCAGATTTTTGGTTTACATAATAATGTGTTGTGCCCCCTGATAAGCCACCTGATGTTTAAAAAAAAAAAAAGAAAAGAAAAGTATGCTAGCTTCATTAAATTTAGTGCACTAAATCAAAATTTACAGTGGTGAGATGGGTATTTTTCACTGCTTTCATCTAACCTAGTATGATGCAATGGATCTTTTAGAGTGAAGCAATATTAAGTCATAGTAATGGTCAAATTGTAGTAACCATTAAAGCAATAAAATTCATAACGTGATGTTCAACTTGAACAACTGATCACCAAGTCAGAGGATATAGTAAAAAGAGGAAGAAAAAGAGAGCAATGTTAATGACATATAAATATCGGGCTTTTCACTGAGAAAAATACACTAAAAACATCACTGAAACAGATACCTGCCTTAGAGGCAAGGAAGGGTCAAGAAAGGAAGAACACAGAACAAATTAGTCAAAATGGTGAGTTAACATTTAGCAGCAGTTCATATAATAGCTCTAAAATGAATACTTGATAGAATCTGTGCACTGCCAAATACCAAGAAGGGAAGTAAAAGAAAAAAACAGTCAAATGGGTTAACACAGCAAGCAGGGTAGATGCAAAGGAATGTCAGAGTCAAAGGCTTAGCTAGAGACAGCAGGTGAAATGGGACAGACCTGCAGTTGCAGCCTTGTGGTGAACTGCCATCAGCTCAGATGGAGGTTTTGCACGTCTGATGGATTAAAGCAAACACAGCTTAGAAAACTTAGGGAGAAGAAGGCTGGGGTGGGTGGGGTCAAGACCAATAGGAAGACAATTCCCACACACCATGGAAATGTTGAAGAGACTACTTTGAAATGAAAGCCCTCGCCAAACTGATTTGAACATCAACTTGTTTCACTTATTCTGGAAATGAAAAGACTGAATAACCAAACCAGGAACAAAAGGGTAAAGTGATATATATTAAAATAGGGAATCCAGACCCATCCTCCAGAGACTACATGTTTGTGTTGAACTAAGATACACATCCTTAATAAATACAAAATATTAGAAATACTGAGCATCCTGATAGGCTTTCCAGTGTCAAATGATCAGCCTTAAATACCCATTCTGGAGCACACTAAATGACTCTGCAGATTGTTGGTATACACACAAATGGACACATGTGTGTAAGAATAATAATTAAAGAAGAAGAGGTCATAAGCTTGAGAAGGAATGACAGAACATGGGAGGAGCTGGAGAGTGGAGGAAGGGTACAAATGATGTAAATACAGTTTTCATATATGAAATCTCAAAAAAAAATTAAATTAAAACCTCTGCATCCAGTGCGAGGTAGAAGTGTTTGAGGAGTTACAAAAACATGAGTAAATCCTGTGATTTACCAGACAAGAATTAGCACTGATGTTGCATGACCAACCATTTCAAAATCTCAACCCTTTAAAAGAACAATCATTTTTTATTGATATTCACATGTCCTTTTATCAAGGAGCCCTCTGAAAGTGTAAATTCTAGGAAAATGTGGTATTGTATTCCCCAAAATATTTTGTACCTTAATAAACTTATCTGGGGTCAGAGACGGAACAGCCACAATATTAAACAGAGGTTAGGCAGTGGTAGCACACGCCTTTAATCCTAGCATTCCAGAGACAGAAATCCCTCTGGATCTCTGTGAGTTCAAGGCCACATTGGAAATGGCTAGGCATGGTGACACACGCCTTTAATCCCAGAAAGCACGCCTTCAATCCCAGGGAGTGGTGGTAGAAAGCAGAAAGGTATATAAGGTGTGAGGACCAGAAACTCGAGGCATTTGGACTGGTTAAGCATTTGGCCTGGAGAAGCATTTGGCCTGGTTAAGCTTTCAGGCTTCTAGCAGCAGTTCAGCTGAGACCCATTTTGGATGAAGACTCAGAGGCCTCCAGTCTGAGGAAACAAGACCAGCCAAGAAGTTGGCCAGGTGAGGGTAGCTGTGGCTTATTCTGTCTCTCTGACCTTCCAGTGTTCACCCCAATACCTGGCTCAGGTTTGATCTTATTAATAATACTCTCTAAGATTCCGGCTACAGGAAAATATTTATTTAAATAAATATTTATATGAAACAAAGGAAAACAATACACTGTGTGATGTAATCAGCCAAACTGAAATAGAATGAATAACAAACCAGCATGGAAAAAAAAAGAATTTTTTTAAAAAATGTGAAGAAAAATCACATTTTAATGATCAACTAGCATTTCATGCTTCAGCAACACAAAATTAAATATTATTCCAGAATACAAATATAATATTATATAAACATATTAGTAAACAGTACAGATCAATTATTTCTGGAGGAAAGGGGGCAAAAGACTACATAATTGAGCAAATAGAGTGACAGCTGAAAGTGTAATAGTTCACTAAAATAGAAGACGTAGTGATGACCAAATAAAAAAAAATTCAGTGAAGTTGGGCAATGGTAGATAGTCACAATGGTTTCACTATGTGTTTTCTATGCTTGAAACAAGCCATGATAAGAGTATGTTGTGCCTAAGGAGTTCTTCAGTTAGAGGATATTATTATTGACAGACAAGCAGCTTCATTAAGCTGTTAAATATTCTCTCAGGAAAACTGACATATTTTCTGTTCAGGCTGGTTCTGCTTCTGATGTAGGCATTGTTTGCTCAGTGATACTCAAACATGCCGGAATTTTCTGAGGGAATTCGAAGATGTATAGGGAGCTTAAAACCAAGTACTGGAGAAAATATGTTCCCGGTTGCTGAAGATGTCCTCAGTTCAGATAAGAATTTAATGAGAAATTGTGTGGAAGCTAGGGCCAGGAGCAAGAAAGGATGGTTGAATGAATTTGTATGATGACTTTAAAATAAATAAATAAATATGCCTGCCTAGTCTACACGTTTGTTCTTTTTTTCCTTAATGTAAATGTAACCATGAAACAGAAGAATGTTTCAGATGGGGTAACACTCTGTCATCTGTGCAAATTGGTATAAATATTGAGAAAATGCAGTGGCTACTAGGCTTATAGAAAAAAAGTGATTATTTTCTAAATACTTAGTTTTGAGAAAACAGGTTATTAAAGCACATTTTAATATGAAATCCTTCCTCTGTATCTGCTGGCGCTGCATTTATGAATTCCACTAACCTGAGGCTGAAAATATTTTTGGATAAAATGCATCTACAGTTAACATGTGCGTAGTTTTATTCTTGTAATTATTTCCTAAACAACTCAGCTATTTATAGAGCATGTACATGGTACTTGTTATTATAATTCATCCAGGAGTAGTTTACTCTGTATGGGAAGCTGTGTATAGATTCTATGGAAATCATATACCATTTTATATAAAATGTGAATGCCCATGGGGTTTGTTAGTCACAGACAGTGCTGGAACCAATCCCCCACTGATATCTAGAGACAGCTGTGTTGGAGTTGGCAGGGGTGGGTGAGTGAATATCTGAGAGCTTCCTCTCTAACTCTCCCTCTTAAATTTTGGGGGCGGGGTCTCTCAATGGACATGGAGGATGTCAATATAGCTAAGATGGTAGGCTAGGGAGCTCCAGGGTTATTCCTGCCTATGCCACTCTGTTGCTAGGATTACAAGCATATGCTTTTTATGTGAGTAGTGGGATCCAAAAATTTGTAGTAAGTATTTTACAAATTGAGCAAACCCTTAGCCCCAAGACAACTGGATTCTTTCTATCAATTCAAAACTTTAGCTACAACTACATACACCCCACTAATTGCTACAGATGGTTTTGTGTCTAACAATAACCTTAAACATAAGAAACATGCCACATACATGTTGGCTAGCATGAGTAAATTTGACCTAGACTGCTTAGTCCCCTGCCCTAAAAATCTCCTCAAGCAATAAGTACCATAGAAACTGGCTGTGGTAAAGCAGGGAAATCTGCCTAGAGAAATCAAAGTTAAAAAAAAAAGAAAGAAAGAAAGAAAGGATAAGAAAAAGAACTTAGGAAAGGGTGAGAGGATGGGACATAAAGAAAGATGCTCCTGCCCATCTGAGGACAGACAAATGAGAGAAGACCATCATCAGGTTCACAAGGCCGAAGGACAGTGCAGCCTTCTGTAAGTCACTTATGATCCAAAGAGAGCAAATTAATTCTCTCCCGTGTGGATGGTCATATATATATAGAAGAACAAACTAATTTAGATAGGAAATTGCTGGGCTATAAGCTCAAGTTGTGAACTTTATAAAGTTTTCTCCATAATAAAAACTTTAAAAATGAAATCCTTCTGGACCTGTCATTGTATTTCCCAGTGGTCAGTGTTGTGGCTTCTGGATGGACATCTCTTTCCTGGTTTTTTAAAACCACTATAAACAGAGTATGTTTCCCACTGTTTTTATATTCCTTAAATTTATAAACTAATAAGAATTCTGCATTATTAAAATTGATGTTATTTAAATATGAAATATGAGTCACATTTACTCATGTTAAAATGAATATTCCTACAAAAATAATCACCATAAAAAAGCTAGTATGGTCCAGCAAGTACATATTAACTCACATTGTTCATTAAAATTGCTGGAACATCAATTTTGGACAAAATTTATATTTGAAATATTGCTTAGCAAAACTACGTTTGTTGTTAAAGGCAAAAGCCACCAAAGAGAGATAAAGAGCTCTGACAGATAAAATTTCAGATGGCCAAAGATAATGAGAGCAGAAATAAAGCTTTCTATCCTTAGAGATACCTTCAGAAAAACACCTCCCAGTATGCTTAAATAAGATAAGATAATAATAAATCTCACAATTATTTGATTGTGCTTTGATATTTTCATCTGTAATTTTATTTGTTTATGTTCTCCATTTTATTGCAGAACAGTATTTTCTAAGAAAAATTCTGCTAGTTCTGAAATACTTGTGATAAAATGCTTTTATTACACAGGCCCTTATAACCAATGGACTCAAAATATTCTGTATTTAGTGGAAGCCATGAAGTCATTTGCCACATGTAAATGTTGGACTGTTGCTGCAGAGAACGACATAGCAATTAATGAGCTCCAAGAGATAGGCATCTCTAATAATCACTTGTTAAATGAGCTGTAGTATTTTACCTCTGTTCATCCACCATCATCTGCTTCTCTCTAAATCTAAATAAAATGCTACATCTAGAAATTCTCTGAATGATACATAGGAAATCTTGAACATTAACATTGTTCTTTATCTAAGGAGATTATGGAGAAAGCATCTAGAAGAAGTGACAAATAGTTATGTTAAATCCAGAGAGAGCTAGAAATTGGAATTATCAGTGACTATGAGAATGTACTCCCCTGGGAACTCATAGAAATACATTGGATTCCTTATTGAACATAAAATAGGGATGCAAATCAACTTTACATGCATCTCACAGGAGATAGGAACCTCTAATGATATCATGATTATATTAGGACCAGGGAAATGTATCTACTTCCCAGAGTAGAGTTAACAGTCTCCAAAATATAACTATAAAGCTAAGTAATAATCCTATTTTGTAAATGTTTCTTATAACCTAGCTACATCTGGAAAGAAAAATTACAGATTCCTCCATGTAACTAAATCACTTTACAGTTCCCAATTGGAAAACATCATAAATATGCAAGAGTTCTACATATTCTGAAATAATTAAAACTCTACCAATGAGACCAAAGTCCATGTGAGGACCATAAATAAACAGAGTAGCTTCATAGTGTTCTTGAATAGAGCTAAACCCTGGAGTATTTTTACAAAGTTGTTCCCAGAAAGTGCCATGCCAGCTTCCAAAGGAAGGAAGCAACCAACAGTCCCACCCAGCTATGACACCTATGAACCACAACCATGACTAGCCTGGCACAATTTACCCTAACAGTTCAGTAGTGGCACATACACCTTACCAGTAGCCAGCAGGTCTCTAGTTGTACTTACAACCCACTGAAAAAGTAGGAAATCATGTCTGGCACTAGAAACCTAGCCAAATACCCAACGCTAGTGACGTCATGGATCTTGTAGGAAAACCTATAAACACCACTTTACTGAAACAGCATGATCCATAACTACATTCCAAATATTTGTCCTCATACCAGTAGATAAATGTAATCCTCTCCCTCCATCAAAGCAATTTCTCTTTGCATCAGCCAGACTTTTGATGTCCTTTACATAATACCCAAGAAAAATACCTCGCATTAATCAAAAGGTTAAAACCAATGCTTTAACACAATGAATTATGTCATCCTCCATGATGGAAATCACATTTGGTTTCCCTTTTAGCAGTTAGGTCCTCCTTTCCTGAATCCTTCAGTAAACACATACATACCGTGGACAAACCTATCAATGGTTCCCGAGGAAATTTTCAGAGAGGATAGCTGTTGGTCTGCACTCATTAACATTGTCCCGTCTCTTAAGAACTTTGAGAAATGCCTGCTTAATTATTGTTTCATTTTGTGTTCCCATTCAAAGATATCTGGGAGTGGAAGTTAGGTTTTTGGCAAATTTAAATAAGCTAGGGTCACCTGGGATGGGGAAATATCAGATGAGAAAAATGCCTGGAACAGATTTGGCCAGTAGGCAAGTCTGTGGGGCATTTTCTTGATTAACGATTGTTGTGGGAGGGTCCCGCTCACCGTGAGAAGTGCTACCCCAGGGCAAGTGATCTTGAAATATATAATAAAACAAGCTGTGCAGGCCATGGAGAGCAAACCTGAAAGCAACACTCCTACTTATTCTGCTTCAGTTCCTGCCTCCAGGTTTCTGAAAACATCCTTGCTTCATGTAATAGGAAAAAAAATGTGTGAACAAATGGTATTCATTTGGAACACTTTCCAATTACACAATGCATGCATAATTTAGAATTCTGGGGCTCATCCTGGGTTAATCTTCAACAGAAACGAAAAATCTCTCACTCCATACTTTAGTAGTGAAAACCAATCAATATGAGAAAAAGCCTGCAAAAGTTCTTAAGAACTACTAAGGGGTGAGGATGGGATGACTCAGTCAATGAAGTACTAGCCACCACTCACATAAGAAATCAAATATAGTTGTACTTCCATGTAACGTTAGTGCTGGGGAGGCTGAGATGCGATACCTAACAAGAGTTGGTCAACCTGTTTAGATTAACTGGTGAGCTCCAAGTTAACATGAGACCCCACCTCAAATGAGGGGAGCAGCATACCTAGAATGACACCTGGGTTTGTCTCTAGTTGTCTTTGCATGTACACTCATGCCTGTGTACATGCACCCATACAGTCATATTCACCTGTGAGCACACACACACACACACACACACACACACACACACACACACACACACGGGGCGGGCAGGGAGAGAGAGAGAAAAGGGGACATGGCTAACTCTTTTGTTGCAGGCTAGGGAATAGAGATTGTAGAGTGAAGAAACATTAGTGTTTCTTTGAAGCACGAAACACAAGCATGCGTAGGAACTTTAACACACAAATTGTACTGAGGTTGCAACACCTCCACCCCCAACAACACTAAGATGCTAAGAGATAAGGAGGTCTGGACAATAGATATAAACATTTCAATTATTGTAAGTAATTGTGTCTTGGACAAACTTCCACCTTTTCATGTATCATCTAGTACTGCAGTTTTGTTAATTTCATAAGATATCCTATCTTGCTCTCACTTTTGTTGTAGGTATAGGCAGATAGTGTGAGAAAAGGAACCAAGAAGGGAGGGTCAAATAGCCCAGAAGATCAAATCAATAGGAACAGGAAGAATATATACACACTGCAACCTCATATATTGTACAGAGCATCATATGGAAAGAGCTACCAGTAGAATTACTTGGCCACTCAAAAGCTGGGTCAACAACCATCAGCAGTAGCTTTGTGAGCATATTACAAGATACACAATGAAATAATAGAAAACAAAGGAGTATTTTCTAATGACTGCTTCTTTAGGAAACTGAGGAGCACAAGAACCACACAGGTGATTTCAAGGACAGGAAGTATCAGCACACTGACAGCCATAAATGGATCTCCTTCAATGTTGATTTTCTTCATAAGTAGGACTATTGCAACAACTTTTGAAGGAACTCTCCAGGAATCCTTGACTGACCCCTCAGATGAATACCCATGATGACATTCACGCATCTTCTGAAGCACATTTCTTACTTACATGTTTACATTTCATTTTGGAGCCATGGAAGGTTATTTGACAATACCTTTTAAAATAGCTGTATTTTGAAATAGCCTTTATTCAGTAGAGATGCTCTTGTCTCATTTTCCTCATGTTTTTAGCTATGCTTTTTGGATTTCCAATTATCTCTCTGACTCCCTTTTACTGTCCTCAAAGACATCAAGGTACTTCTCTATTTGCATGATTCATGCTTTGCACATTACTTTCTGTTAAGCCATTGATAAGCAGTCCTTGAATCAGCAATTTATTTATTTGAGAACTGTGATTTGAAACATCTGTCACTAAGTGCAATTTGATCTCAGACTGAGTTCTGAGTTTTGTTTGTTTGTTAGTTTGTTTTGTTTGCTGGTCAGTTTTTGACATTTATTTTAATCTTTTAAAATTAGTGTATAGAAAGAGTCCAGCCGGGCGGTGGTGGTGGTGGTGGTGGTGGTGGTGGTGGTGGTGGTGGTGGTGCATGCCTTTAATCCCAGGACTCAGGAGGCAGAGGCAGGCAGATCTCTGTGAGTTCAAGGCCAGCTTAGGCTACAGAATGAGTTGCAGGAAAGGCGCAAAACTACACAGAGAAACCCTGTCTTGAAAAACACGCATGTAAGATACTTTGATTTCCTTTTAAAGTACTGAATGATAACATAAAAGAAATGTTTCTCCAGAATGTTCCCAGTTTAGCACCAAATAGCCAAGCTTTTGAGTTTGGCTTCCTCTTTCATAAGGAACTCCATGTTGCTTGACTCTTCAGTACTAATATTCCAAGATTTCATGTTCTGTGAAGGCTGAATGGGATCCAAGGAGAGCTTCACAGCTTCACAAGGAGACTGATGAAAAATGAGCAGAAAGAAACAGAAATTGTGGGAAGAAATTATCAGGAAGGAAAATGAGAGAGGATATTCTATTAAAGGAAATTTATTAAGAAATTATGAACAATATTTGGCTTGAGTTATTTACAAAAGTTATACCAATGGAGCTTGAAAGACAAATTCAATACAGGAGGAAGAATATGGGTTCCCCTGCCCAAATAAAATCCAACATAAACTTAAACCTTATTCTATTAAGATAGTATAGAGAAGAGAAAGGGGCAGCAGCTGCAATGGCTTCTGAAATGATGGGATCCCACTTGAAGTTTCAGGATCCTATGTTACTTTGTTAAAATGATGATAGAGAGAGAATTGGGGCTTATTTCCTATGTGTCAGCCTCTGGGTTAGTGTAATGAATATAGTAAAAATTGCCTTTTGAATATGTAAAAATAACCTAGTCAGGATCCTCACTACACCCAAGGCTGCACCTGATAACCAGAACTTAGTGACATCACTCACTCAAGATAACTGGACACAGGATGCCCAGTAAACAGTATGTGAGCAGAAACCAAGAGCAACGCTCTGCTCTGCACATCTGGAGAGATGTCACCTTGATCTGACAGGCAACTGGAGAGTCTCCCCCAGGATCCTGACCCTCAAATCAGAGACTTCTGTTAGAGACTGGACCTGACCTTCAACTAAAATATGTTACACAGGTGAGAAGCCTTGGGGAGATAGGCTTAGAACTATAGTTAGGAATTTAGAGTGTAAACCTTGTGTGATGACCCTCAGCATAACAAAATATAACTTTTGTTATACTAACTACATGTGTCTACCTTCATGCTCTCAACAGTTAGTCAATTACATAAATAATACATTATCTAATGCTTAATTGAAAGATATGACAAAAATGTTACCTTTTGTTGTTGTGATGATGACTCTTGTTGTCAACTACATCTGGAATTAACCAAACCCCCAAAGAGAAGGCACACCTATAAGGGGTTTCTGCTTAAGTTAAAGTGGGAAGATCTGTTTCTAATCTGGACCTTTGAGGTGGGAAACATAACTTTAATCTAGATCCTTAATCCAGATCCAATCTGGGCCACACCTTCTGCTGGCAGCCTGTATAAGGACATGGAAGAAGGGAGCTTTTTGCCTGCTTGCTCTTACCTTGCTAGCAAACCCACTCACTCACTGGGACTAGAGCTATATTTTCAGGATTCCAACATATACTGAAGACCAGCTGAGACATCTAGCCCCATGAACTAAGCAACTACTGGATTGTTTGACTTTCAGTTGATAGCCATCCATTGTTGGATTAGCTTAACTCCAGCCTGTAAGCCATTGTAATAAATCCCCCAAAAAGATTCATTCTATAAATTCTGTTACTCTGGGGAACCTATAATACATCTTTAGAATATAACTGTAAGAGGGTAAGTGCAAAACTCATAACTGAACTAAAAACTAACAGTCAAATCCATATTCTTGTTTTACTTAATTCTGAAAATGAATGCAACCTGTATGTCCAAACGAGATAATTAAAGTAATTATGATGAATGCAAACAGTGGACAATAGCTACATATCCTTCTTTTCAATAATCACCCCTCTTTAATATCCATAGGTACTTCAGAGGGTAAGTGAGAAAGCAAGCAACATGGACTATCAGGAAATTACCTATTTCAGTGAAGGAATGGCCTCATTAAAGGGAACAGTTTTATAAACTGAAAATTTTATGGCTATTTAATAGGTATTGCTGTCTTATATTTTAAAGGAAAAAGAGTACAGCAACTTGAACTCTTCTCCCTAGATTCCTGTGTTGATGTATACCATAGTATATCCAAATAAAAACCACCATTAAAGGTTTGGTTGTCTGGATAAGACAGCTTAATTTCAGAGAGAAATTTGTGTTGGCAGTTTAATTAACTGATGTGTCCTAGAAACAATAGGGTTTATCATACTTCTAGGATTTTCATAGTGAAAAACATTTATAATAAAAATATTACTGTGATGGCTCAGAATGCAGAGAATATTTCTATTTGAATGTCTTCACTAATTTGTTCATAGCATAGGAAAAATGACCTGCAATGAGATCCTTTATTGAGGTAGCACTTGAATAATATTTTATATTAACTTTCAAGAGTTTTCATTAGATTTTTCTAAGTTCGTATTACTTCTAAGTTTAATGCATTATAAAGACTTTTGAACATAGTTTATAAAATTTAAGTACCCTCCTCTGTGAATTCTGATGCTTCTTTTTCCACTTATTGTTTATCAATTTCTATTGCTTCCACATCCAATTTCATCTAGAAAGATCTAGCTCACCCTTATTAATGCAGTCCTGCTTAGACTAGGTTCAAATGTCCTTCTTATTCTCTTTAACCACTTTGCTGGTGCTTTCTTTTTCCAGTCAGCTGTAAAGGATTTTAGCTATGCATAAATAATCTACCTAACTTTTGATCGTCTATCACCATCATTCAAGTTAATTGTATACATTTTCCAATATGACCATTTTTTATTCATTTCTGATAATTCCAGGGCAAAGAACTGTTGGAGTTTTCTATTCCTTTATGGGAAGAAATATAATTTGCTCTGTGTTAGGTACAGTGTCCTTTACAATACTCATGAATTTTAATACTTCCTCTCAGAGAAACATAATAACTCGATCCTTTTATTCCTGCAAATTTGATTTATTGGAAGCTAATGGCATTGAAACACTGTTGTATGTGATCTTATTATTTAATATTCTAAATTTTAATATCTTGTAAGCTGTAAGTGCAAAGCTTGCTTGATTATAATAAAAGTGTCTTGACACGAGAGGCTTCAGAGGTCATCTATCTCCGTTCCCGCCTTGGTGAGACAATAATGACGCTGTATTGAACAAGTCAAAGCTACCTTTACTCTCCAAACTGCATTCAAATTATAACCGGCTCATTTTAAATCACTGTATGTGCTATTAAATTATTTAGAAGTTGACACGATGGTCCCTAAAAGTTTTTTCCCACTGAAATAGCAGACTAGTTCAAATGGATAGCCTGTTAAATCAGTATTAACATTCTGAGTAGAAAATAGCACTAAATTATGTGATTTTTTTTTACTTATATACAATATCACACTTTTGTCAATTTCCTGTATATCTTTCTCATTTACATTTGCTACATCTCGAAATCATTCTAAGTTTGAAGGCTCCCTATGAAGCATCATCATTAAAAAAAAAGGAGGAAATTAGGGTACTTGTTCCCACTGCTGATGCACAGAACTTCCCTTTTGTTTAGATGAATCGAAATAATATAGTATATATCAAGAAGCTGATGTATGTGGACCATACATGTAAAGACACAAAACCATAGGGGGTGTGTGTGTGCGCGTTTATAGGAATTTTAGTAATATTTTTATTAATTCTTTGAGAATAGGCACATTCACTCTCCTTTCACAACTCCTTCCCAACCTGTTCCAACCTCTCAGACCTACTCTTTTCACAAAAAATTCAACATTTCTTCGGGTTTTTTTTTCTTTCTTTTCCCATTAGGTTCATTTTGTGTTGCCCAGCTAGTACTGGGAATAGGGCCTGGGATGGTGTGGGGACAGTCTACCAGATGTCAGCCATATGACAGACAACAAACGAAAGACTGACTCCCGCTCTCCCAAAAGCCACCAAATGAAAACAGGTTCTTAGCTCATCGTGCGATTCCATGGCCACCCTCCCCACTCTGTGCCGCCATGTTGTCGTATGTTGTCACACTAGTGATGAATTCATATGTGTAATTGGCTGTTGTGTCCGGCAAACACTGTCTCCTTGATGTTATCGACAACCTCTGGCTCTTACAATATTTCTGCCCCACCCCCTTCTGTGAAGAGTCTTGAGCTTTGAGGGGGGTTGATGATATGTAGGTGCCTCTTAGAGCTGAGCGCATCACTGTCTATTCTCTGCATGTTGATCAATTGAGGATCACTGTGTAAATTTCCAACCACTGCAATAAGAAGCATTGATAAGTGCTGATAGATGCCTTGATCTGTGAGTGTAGCAATAACTTGTTACACGACATTTTACTACTATGTCCATTTAACAGGATAAAAACATTGAGTTCTCCTCGTTGGCCTTTGACCTATCTAGTTGTAGGACCTTGACCACATGAAGAGTGCCAGATATGGGTTTCTCTCTTGGAATGGGCTTTAGATCCAACCAGAAAGTGATTAGTTATTCTCATAATATTAATGTTATGAATGCCTCAGTGTCATTGTAATATCTTCTTAGTCCACTCAGTTTGGTATCTTGCCTGATTAACATCCAGGTGAAATTAGGGATTTTTTTTTTCTGTTTGACAGCATGCATAGCACTTCCCAGCACATGAAAGCTTCCAGATGAGTACCATCTTAACTCTTCCATACTCTGTGACTAAAGTTTGAGAGTCTTATCTTCAGGCTCTAGAGGGCAGCCAAGAGCACTTGCAATAGCTATAATGCTTGAGAATCTATGGGACCCCATGATCCAACAATTCAAAAAGTTAATCTATTATTGGTCCTGGGGTTTTGCTAGTATGAGAAGTATAGTTGGGGTATTGGCTCCATTTTGGGGCAACTCCATTTAGCATTTTTAATTATGTATATGTATACATTTCAGAATACTTCTATAGTAGTAGGTTTCCATATGGCTTTTTAAGGTTAGTTATTCCTTCTTTACCCTTTCCTACCATCCTCAACCCCAATTTAACCATTCCTGTTTCATTATTCCCCTTCAACCCTTTTTACCATTGTATTCTATCTCCCCTTCCTTGAACGTTCATCTCCTCTATAGACACTTACTAACTTATTGGCAACTGTGGGCATTGTAAATGTAGCACACATATCTGAAGACTCAAAGCTAACCCCCCCCCCTAAATGGAGAAAGTATGCCTATTTTTCTCAGTTTAGAAGTTTATTATGAAGAATGCTGCATAGAAACGTGACGGGGCTATTGAAGACCTAGGAGAATTGATAATACAAAAGTGAGTCCAAAGTCAGTCTTCTAGAGAATTGCACTTCAGTTTGGTGGTGGTAGAGGGTTCTTTAACCCATTAAAACCCACATCTGTCTAAATGAGGCCTAGTTACAATTTACAGGGCAATATTCATATTTAAAGCTTATTGGTAAACCTGTTAATATCCCAAATCATCCTGCAAGTTAACTATTTAAAATTAATATTATACATGTGCTAAAATATTAATGATAGGTAAAAAATTATTTCAGACTTCACCCAACTCAGAGTTATCTTAGGTGATAGATAGATAGATAGATCGATCAATAGATAGATAGATCTATAGATAGATAGATAGATAGATAGATAGATAGATAGATAGATAGATAGATAGATAGATGATAGACAGATAGATAGAATATATACTATTTGAATCATGACTTTTTTTGTGGTAATCTATGTAACTTCCCTGAAAAGAGATAATACCATGTTACACACACTCTAATCATTCTATCACATTAAATTATTTCAGACTTCAGTATAAGGTGCATTGCTAAATGGTCTTATAAATAAAAAACCAAGAGCCAGATATTGGGGTAAAAACTCAGAGATCAGGGAAGCAGAAAGAAGCCAGATATGTTCTTACCACTAGAAATCCTCAGCCAAAGAGAGAGAGCTACTTCCTGTAAATCCTTACCTATATGCCTTTCTGCCCCTGCCCTCTTACTTCCTCTCTCTGGCCAGCTACATCACTTCCTGTTTGTCTGTACAGACCTCCAGACCTCCATGGTTAGTGCTGGGATCAAAGGCATGTGCTAGCATTGCCTGACTTCTATGTTTAATATAGTGGCTGGCTTTTTCCTCTGATCTTCAGATAAGCTTTATTGGAGTGCACAAATAAAATATCACCACACTTCAGGCTGATAGCATCTTTTCATCCAGAACCAAATAAATACCAAGAATATAGGTCATTGGCATTCTTACTAAAAGAAATAATAATAAATACCGTGGGCATTGTGTTTTTTATTTTATTTTATGTGTATGAGTGTTTGCTTACATATATATGTGTGTGTGTGTATGTGTGTGTGTGTGTGTGTGTGTGTGTGTGTGTGTGTGTGCGCGCCATATGTGTTACTGGTCCTCACTGAGACTAAAAGAGGCTGTTGATACCCTGGAATGGGACCATCAGTTATGAGCTGCCATCTGGGTGTTGGGAACCACACATATGTCCTCTGACAAAGCAGTAATAAGTGTTCCTAACTGTTGAACTATCTGTTCATAGACAACTTTATTCTGAATGTTTCAAAATAGCTCATGGTATCACTTTCTTACTCTGTACTCAAGCCTCCAGATTTGTATTTCCTTGTTTAACATTCATAGTGACTATGTAATTATCATAGCTTCCCATTTTAGAAGACAGGCACATGGGAAATGTAATAATTTTCTCAAGATTGGATAATAGATGCATCCTTATAGGCCAAGAATTCTGACTGGCTAGGTACTCCCTTTTGACTTTGTTAAAGATAATCAATTGAGTATTAATATATTGAACAGACAGACAGATTTCTTTATCTGTACTCAATGTAATTTTAAATGATTTCTGTTTTATTATTGAATCATCATCCAAAACTATTTAATTGATTCAGAATATATCATTCACAAAACATTAGATCATATCAAATATTTAAAGATGTTGGTGTTCCTATGAAATTATAGCAAACATATCCCCTATTTGTAAATTAGGTATATTTGAATTAAAATTAGAAGCTGATACTACCTACAAGCATCTCAATTTCTCACATTATTTTTTCTAGAATTTTCACTGTGAGAAGTTATCTCAGTAACACAATTCTTCCTCAATTTAGAAATACAATTTATTGACGTAGTAATGAAAGGGGAGTTCTACCTATATCCAGCCCTTTCTGGAATTCTTAGCAAGTACTCATGGCCTGTAGTTAAGATTTTAAAGAGCTACAAAGTCGGAAACTATTTTGTGATAGAATTGATTCATATTTTTTTTCTAAACCTACTGTCACTAAGGAAAGAATGGTGAATTTTGAAAGGAGAATAGAATGAAATGGAATCACCTTTCAGAGTGTGAGAGAGGGAGGGAAGAGGAGGGAGAGTGGGAGGGATGGAGAGAGGAAGGGAGAGAGGGAAAGAGGGAGAGATGGAGAGGGAGGGAAGGAGAGATGGATGGATGGAGGCAGGGAGGGAGGGAGAAGGAAAGATCAGCTAGAGGGCTCTATTTTACAGCAACCAAGTCCTAGCATGTAGCTGTACCGTGAGATGACTGTCTATGGTAATAATATAAGGTTATAACTTTCAAAAAGTTAAGAAAGCATAAAGTAATTATGTCTCCCTATAGCTTTTTCAATCATGCTTAGTGTCATTAATCCCTCTTTATTCCTCCTTAATGCCCTCTGTCCTCCTCCGGAGAAGGCCCTCCCTCTGCTGCTTTTCCTCTCTTTCCTGTCCTAGTACCTCTGTCCGACTACTCCCTCTCTAGAGCTCCTTCTCCTCAACCCCTTCCATTGTCTCTTTTTGCTTTCCTGGTTTCTGAGTTCAGTCCACGTTATATATTCACATCTGAGGATTTGGAAGGAGGAACCACTTGGAGAACATGCTGCGTTTGTTTTTCTGGGTCTGGGTCACCTCAGTACAATATTTTCTACTTCCATCCATTTGATGTATGATGCCATTGAATTCTGATGTTTCTCTGTTTAGATTTTATACAGAAGACTTGTCTACTGGAAAAAGTGGAGTATTAGTTTATATTTACTTAAAAATACATATAATGAGTATATGTGCATACATATATAAATAATTGAAATAAAATTTTAAAAAAAACTTTGTAGCCCTTTAAAAATGCTATTTGAGGTGACAGTGTTTCCCCCAAGAACCACAGAGTATCTAACAAAAATAAATGTAAGGCATGGAAACCCTTTAGTTATTGTCAGGGAAGTACAGAAACAAAACAAAACAATATAGGTTATTGCCTCTGCCTTTATTTGCTTCCTAGAACTTAAAGGTAAGACCCTATTGTTCAAGACACTACACACACCAGACACAAGACTTGTGAGCAAGATGGGGACATGGAAGAGTTAGAGGTGGAATAGTGCAGGGTAGAAATGATGTAAATACAGTACTCATGCTGTGCAATTCTGAAAAATAAAATAAAAAACATACCAAATGCTGTTTCACAACATCCTTGAGAAATTTCTTCCAGGTACTGACATTGCAAAGTTAAATGGCTTCTTTGTGTGCTTGGGTCTCAACACACTGCAATTTGGGGCTTGGGATAGAGCATCTCTGACTCTCTGGAGTAAACACAATTCCTCCTGAGTTTCATAATTGTCCATGAGTCACGATTATAAGATTCCATTATTTCTCCCTTAGGTTTTGAGTTTCTATGAAATGTCCTATCATCTCATTTGAAATCACTTAACTTAGGAGAACTAGAGAAAAAAGAAATCCCTCAATCTAGGAGTCTTTCAATTTCTATGACAGGCCCCAAGATAGACATATAGACCTTGGGAGTCATCAAATTTCATGGTCACAGGAAGGTCCCATTTGGTGCAAATTTGATACAGTCACCTTATTTTTGCTTCAGAAAGAAGGTATACAGGGAAGTATGACATTCCTTATCAGCACTCAAAAAAGTTCCAGGATATCCAAAGCCTTTTACTAATTGAACCCCAGGCTTAAGAGGAAACATGATGGCACATCCCTGGTAGCTCATGAAAGACAACGAGAATTTACCAAATAACTAATTGAAAAATTATCCTCAGCTGGCAAGACCTTGCTACTGTAGAGCCTCAGAAGATATTGGGTCTTAAACCAAGATATCTTAATTTATCTCTTTTTCTTTTTCTTTTTTTTTTGGTTATTTTTTGTTTGTTTGTTTGTTTTTTGAGACAGGGTTTCTCTGTGTAGCTTTGCGCCTTTCCTGAAACTCACTTGGTAGCCCAGGCAGGCCTCGAACTCACAGAGATCCGCCTGCCTCTGCCTCCCGAGTGCTGGGATCAAAGGAGTGCGCCACCACGCCCGGCCTATCTTAATTTCTTAATTCACAAGAAATTCAACCAGATCACAACATCTTGTCTACTTCAAAACCAGGCTCATGATGGGTAGGGGTGGGGGTGGCTTTACAATTCAAACTCAGCCCACAAATCCAAAGATGACACATTTCCCTTCCTTTGAAGATTCTGCCACTCTCCCTATGACTTCAAGAAGAAGAAGAAGTGAGAATGTCCTTTGCACATTTTTCTGGTCATTCCCCAAAGGTCAGCTGTCTGCTATGACCATCAGGCAGGTCACAGTGGAGGTAGAAGGGGTCGCTGGGACTGCCATTCACACTGAACAAAATGCCCATGCTAGGCAAAACCAGACGACATTCTGAGTGCGTGAGAATGCCGCAAATTATCAGTGTCTAAGTGTGTCAGATACAGGCCAAATCCACTCAGAACCCACGGGATACGGAGAAAAATAGACCAAACTATGCTCTCCGTGGCTGCTTTGTTAGGGACTTTTCTTGTTGCTATAACAAAACACGTGACCAAAAAACTTGGAAGGAAGGAAGGAAGGGTTTCTTTTGTCTTGCAGTCTGTCGGAGAACACTCATCACTGTGGGAAAAGCATAGTAGCAGCTCATGATATAGAGCAAGCTCCTTTCCTCTCATCAGTGTGGTCAGGAGGACACAGAAGGCACCACATTCCCCTGCAGCTCCACAGAAAGAGACAAGGCCCTCCCAGCAGGCTAGACCATAGTGGAACTGAAGCCTATAGCTGAGGCCATTGTAGGGCCTTAAAGGAATGGTCAAGGAGGCTTGCAAGTTGCCTGATGAAACTCTTCTGCTACTTACCATCAGGGGAAAAAAAAAAATTTTCCCAAGGAGAATAGAGTCCCCTTTCAGAAATGAGGACGTAAGCTGGGTGTCACAAGAATGAGTAGGAGGCATGGAATATGGAATGCAAACTGTTTCCTCAATGTGTCAGTGTGCCAGGAAAGAACAAGTTCCACACAGACAGGGCTGTCAACAGCCACAGAATATGGGACACAGGACCAAAGCAACTGTGAAGCTTCTGGATTTGCATATTTATAAGTAGAAAACATTGTCTCCTGTGCTGGAAGAATTCTGAGTTTGTCCACTGGGGCCTCACTCTGACTTTGCCTGGCATGACTTTCGGCCAGCATTGCCCATTGAACAGAAGCAATGCACTAGCCTGGGTCTCACTTCAAGTGATGGGTTGTTGACAGGGACCCACAGGTCACTAAGTCCCCAGACATGTTGGAGAGTTCAGGCAGCCCCCTGTGTAGCAATCCAACCATTGGAAAGATTTTCCCTGCAAGCATTGCAGTACAAAGGGAAATTCACCTAGAGGTGAAAATATAGGGCATCAGTCTCAGTGTTAAACTAAATATGATTTAGTCAACAACTAACATAATTGCATATACATTATGCTTTCTATATGTGTATATATGTACATGTATATAATGCTATATATGTGTGTGTACTTATATATACCCATTTTAAAAGTTAGAAAAATACCTATTAAAAGATTTTACCATAAACGTAATAAATGAAGAAACAGGTAAGTTAATATCATAAAACATGTGCGAATATATTTCAAAACTTTACCTGCTACACTATTAATATGTACAATTTCATGTTTTTATATATTAGTTAAAATAAATTTCATTGAAATGAAAAGGAAAAAAATATAGCAATGAGGCTACCTAGAATGCAGGTGCTAGGAAACGCCCAACATAGTGGAGAATTCTCAAAGGTAAGTTTCCTATAAGGAGACAAATTTCAGCATAGACTGCATATACAAGATGCCAACAGAATTAGGAGCTGGAAAGCCTGGCTTCATGCTCCTGCTCTTTATTGGTAGAAAATCAGACAACCACTGGACTTTAGGTGACCCTGTGACCATACACTAAGCTTCAACCGATCCTTTGGGAACTAAAATAGATCACATTGACTGGAAGAGCTCACCACAATTAGTGGCAGAGTTGGGAAAAGGAGAGTAGAGTAATAACCAAGATTGAATGAAAACCAAATTACTTTAGGCTGGGTAGGAATCGGTTTCCTGTATGTCTGAGAGCAGAGGCTAAAATTCACTTGTACTACACAAATTGGACACTCACTAATGTTGTAACTCAATGGAATGAAAATAAGCAACCGGCTAATGAATCCTAGCTTATATTTCTGGTCCGAAGGAGAGGAAATGGGGAGATGACTAGCTTTCAGGACCAGTACTGGATGCCTTCTTTATAGCTGTCTCATTGGAAGTACACAAATGAGCTTTGAAGGGCCTGTCAGCATCCCTGTCTTACAAATGAGGAAGCGAGGACAGGAGAGGAAAGGTCATAGTATTTAAGTAAGTGACTGGGACATGAGAACACAGATCCAAACACCGATGGGACTCCTTCACAAAACTCTGCTGTGCTGGCTCCAATCACACCTTTTAAGTTACTAGTGTCTATGTTCTGTCTGATATTGATTGAGACTGATGTGGACTTTCTTTCAATACGTATGAAATGCAGACTTTTTAAAAGCATTGTCAACTCATGCCTGAGTGAGTGGTCCATGAAGTATTCCTTACAATTACCTATCTGGGTGTCTACATTCCAAGGTGTCATTTTTCATATTTCCTCAAATTTTATGGTTCACAGTATCATCATGAAATGGAAAAGACCTGAATGTCACCCACAATATTAGAAACAGGAAAGGTATTTAGTGAACGACATTGACATGAAGTCATTCACAGAGAGTAACATCACTTTAATTTACAGAGTTCTGAAAAAAAAACAAAAAAAAAAAACCAAAACAAAAAACTTCAGTGCCATTTTGGCAGGTCTCCATTGATGTTATGCAAAACTGAATTTAGGAATACCTTATGTCACTGTCCCTGAAATCTTGCTTCAGAAGTGGATAATTTGTAGTATTTTTTCTTATATGCTTTTCCTAATAGAGAAAAAAGTTCTTTCTTGCAGATAACAGACAATATACTTTTTTGTCAGTAAATAATAAAATATTTAACTTCGAATTTCATCCATGGAAACAGTAACACAAAATGAACATAACTGTATAATCACAATGCAGTTTTGCTAGTCAGTGCACAGATATGTAAGTATTCTATGAAATACATATACACTGAAAGGGAGTAAATTTTAAATCATTCTATGGTTGATCCTTTTGAGCTTAAGTTTGCAAAGTCCCCACATATTCGATGCAATGTGCATATAAAGAAACATTTCTAGTTACCTCACTATTTCAGTCTCATTTTTTATAGACAGTGACATGTTCTAAGAGAGCTGTGTCCTCCAACCCTAGAGACTGATGTGATACCACATCAGGACCACCAGAATGAGAAAGACAGGAAACATGTTGACATGCCTACAGCTATTAAAATGTTTCTTCTGATACAAACTGTGGAAATTCTCTCAAGTTCAAGCTATTAAAATCTTATTTTTTAAAATGAGAATATATTTTCTTTTAACTATTTTATTTTATTTTTTTAATTTTATAATTAATTTAATTTTACATATCAGCCACAGATTCCCCTGTCCTCCCTCCTCCCCCCAACCCTCTCCCCAATCCACCCCCCACTCCCACCTCCTCCAGGGCAAGGACTCCCCTGGGGATTCAGCTCAGCCTGGTAGATTCAGTTGAGGCAGGTCCAGTCCCCTCCTCCCTTCACCCAGGCTGAGCAAAGTGTCCCAGCATAGGCCCCAGGCTCCAAAAAGCCAGCTCATGCACTAAGGACTGGGGGCCTCCCAAACAGTTCAAGCTAATCAACTGTTTCACTTATCCAGAGGGCCTGATCCAGTTCCATGGGGGCTCCTCAGCTATTGGTTCATATTTCATGTGTTTCCACTAGTTTGGTTATTTGTCCCTGTGATTTTTCCAAACATGGTCTCAACATCTCTCATTCCTACAATCCCTCCTCTATTTTAAATTAATTGTATAATTACTATTTGTGTTACTTGAGTACATGAGAGGTTGTGGGATAAAATTAGAAACACTTTCTGATTGTTTCTGTTTTGTTTTGTTTTGTTACAATATCAGCAGTTTATAGACAAAAAGCTCTGAGACAAATATAATTAGCATATTCTAAATTTTCACATAGGTATTATTACATGCCCTGCAGAAACTCTCTAATGTACTCTGTACATTTTATTTTTGGTCTGAAATGCAAGGCTTCCTGCTTACATAAGTCATAATGTATATCTGGAGAACTAGCTCAGTGGTTAAGAACCAGCTCAGTGGTTAAGAACTAGCTCAGTGGTTAAGAGTGTCCACGGCTTCAGCAGACCTGGGTTCAGTTCTCAGCACTTCCGTCAGATGGTTCACAAGCACTTGTGACTCCAGCTCCTGGCGATCATACACCCACTTCTGACCTTCTCAGACACATGGCTATGTCCACACATACACGTAAATTAAAAAAATATATATCTTAATATAATATAATCCTTAGCTCATGAAATGAATTGTAGTTCTCCTAACTCAAAAGAACCAGCAACTCAATAAATATAATTTGGGACTAGCAGCTGATTTGGTATTCACTTTGGGAAGACTGTGTCCCATTTTTAATAAAACAGAGTTGAGGAACTAAAATAATAGAAATGAAATTGCTCTGATGGCAATAAAATATTTGTAAACTTTAAAAAATCACTATGACTGCAGAAAAAACATTTAAATAATTTAACTGCTGTGAGTAAAATTGAAATGGGACTGTAATTACTCAGATTTTCAGCATCTTTTGCTTTATGAGTAAAAAAGAAATGCTGCTGTTTTCATTGTCACAGATACTTCTATCCTGCCGAATAAAAAGATTAAAATTGTGTGCCAGCTGCAGAGAAAGTGAGCCCACTGCAAATTAACAAAATACAGGTGATACTTTCCAATCACTCTTTCTTAATAATGTGGTGTCTTACAAATATATATTTGCCAACTCTGCAAACATATACATGAAGGATACATCAACTTTGGAAGAAAGCGGAAAACAACTAATATTTTTCCAATTTTGAAAAACCTTCCTCATCAGCTTTTAGGAAGTGCTAAAATAACATTTTCAAATTAAGATCACAAACAATGTAGCTGCACACATATCCAAATTTTTATTTTCCTGCTCTCCACTGAAATATTTCCACATATTACCAAAATCTATGAACCAGAAACTCTGTAATCCAGATAGAAAAACAAAACTGGATGGGTTTCTATATTTTGGTAATACTTTGTCCTCAGTGTTTATTAATGATGATTTAGTTTGGAATGAAGACATTACTTAAGTAATGATTTTTTTCTACTATTCTGTACCATCCTGCTGTCCCCAAGAGAAATGTTCCTTTTAGACATCTACTGGTGTCAATCACCCTGTAGTGTCTACATATCTTTCACCTAGACATTCTTTTTTCTGTCCTGTGTTCCTATATTAAATGTATTTTCCATTCCCAAATCATTTAACTTGCCAGTAACCAAGGATCATTATTTTTATTTGTTGTTTATTTCTCCCTTTAGGTGGCTAGGATATAAAAGGGATGGATAAGAATACATATGTGAAAAAAAGGAATGAATATGTCACCTACTTCCTTATGGGTAGAAGCTGCTTGATGAAGGGAATCTTCTAGAACTGATTTGAATCAGGAAAACAATGTCTAATGTTGTCTAAAAAAAAAACGTGAGCTGCAAATATAAGTCATTTGAATGTCAACTATATCGAGGACAAATTTAAGAGGTCTTAAATTGTAACATTGTCTATCAACAAATCCTAGCCCCCAACAGTGATGTGAATGCCTTTGTCTCAATAGGGAGCGTGATTAGATTTCATTCCCAATTCTCCATCTCAGTTGAGGATAGAGGATTGATTTTTGTCTTCTTCTGTCATTTCCTCAAGGTTCTTCTTCCCAGGTGATCTGCCACTCTCCTTCCCTGAACCAAACACTGATCTATAGAAAAAGGTAACCCAGAATTTTAATGTGCTAGATCCTTTGCTTCTAACAGTACATAATGACAGTCTTGCACTCAGTACTATTATTTTTGGAAAAAATAAACACATTTCTTTGACAAATACTCCTTCCTTCTAGTTCAATCATGTGGTTTCAGAGTTAGTGCTAAATTATTATATTTACCTGTGATGCTTCCACAGAATTTCTTTATTGCTTATGATGACCATCACATAAAAGCCTACAGCATTAGTTCAATAAGCAAATACTAAGCAGTCCCACTTACCAAATTTCTGAGTGTTTGTTCTGATTTTTCATAGTTGCAGGTTTTGTTTGTGTTGAGTTCTCTTTGGAAAATTAGCCCTCGAGAATCATTCAATCATAAAACCGTGAAGAATGGACTTAAGAAGTGGCAGGAAGCATAATTATATTTTGTGTAGCTTAGTGGCTAAAAGTGTTGAAGCCACTGTGGATAGAAGAAAGGACAAAGAAGGATAATACTGGTTTTATTCTCTGATATCCTTGCATATGTTTGGAAGTTTAATTTATTAAAAGTTTTGATTCATTAGGTTTCAGCCTAGTGAATTATTTTTTTTTACCTGATTTAAGCCCAGCTACAGTGAATTCCTTACAAACCATATGCCTTGGATATGATGAGTTGTACAAATATGTGGAATGGCCACCATTATTACTTAAGCAGGGATGCCTACATGATGTCCAACATGAGATAATGGTAACCTTTCTCAGTGCTCAGTAGAGATAATGCTAGATACTGTTTCAAGTATCAAAAAAATCCCAATTCAAATAACTTGCATGAGTTTTAGTATTTAAATACTTAAAATCATACTTCAAAATTGTTTTGTCATGCTTCACCTATAAATCCTCTCTTTCAACTAGATAAAAATTTTCCATAATTACACATTCCTAAAATAGTTCCATATTGACGTTTTCTATATGATAAATTTATTTATTTCTTCAATGATGCTTAAAATGAAACATATTTATGGAGTACCACAGGATGCGTTTATACTGGTACACACAGCATAATGTGCAAGGTAAACATGTCTATCTCCTTAAACATTTACCATTCTTTGAGGTAAAAACATTCAAATTCCTCTCTCCAATATTTTAAATTATACTGTCATTACTCTATAGTCATTCTATTATGCAGTGGGACACCAGTATTGTGTTTCTTACCTAACCAGAATTCATAAATTTGATCATATACAACAATACCTGCTTTCCAACCTACTGTTCCTAGCTTTGACAACTCATAGTGTCTTCTCAACTTCCATATATGCATGTTTAGATTTCATGTGAGATCAGGTACTGTTTGTTCTTCTGAGCCTGGTTTGTCCACTTCTAGAAACAAGTATAACTAGAGAGGCAAAGCACTACTACAATGAATATAATATGTTGATGAAAGAAGCTCAAGACATAATAAATAGAAAGACACCCATGTTAATTGTTTGGAAGAAATGATAATGTTTTGAAGTTCATACTACCCACATCATCTATTGAGTCAACATGACTCCTTTCAAAAGAGCAATACTCTTTACAGAATTAGTCAGCTCATCTCCCGTTGATTCCTGTATTCACAACTCCTCCTCCTCAGTCCTTTTCCCAGATTCTTAACTTTCAGCTTTGTTTTGTGACTAATTTATTTCAACCAGAGCCACCTATATGACCACTGCATAGGAACTGTCCATCAGAATCTGGTGGAGTCACAAATGTATATACAACTAAAGGCAATGACTCCACATCTCTCTTAATTCATCAACAGCAAATAATTAATCAGTTATGGTAGTTCCCCCTAGTCCATCCTCCATCCTCACTGGCTGTTGATAGTCCTGTTGTTGGAAAGACACAGTGCAAGCATCCACTGATGGTGTGAGTTCTTGACGGCAATGATTGTGTATTGCACAAAAGATGTATTTCAAAGCCCTCCTATGGTACACCTTCTACATTTTTTTCAGTTCCTCTTCTATAGTGTTCCTTGATCTTTAAAAGGTGTGTTTTGAATGCCTACTTGGATTGCTCATGTATCACTTAATTTCAGTACCTGCGCAAAAATGAGTCTTTGCATTCACCACTGTTCAATGGAAAGAAAAGATTCTCTGATAGAGGATGACAGTAGCAATTGTCTGTGGGTATAAAAATAAATATTTATAAGGGAGTTTCAGTATATGTGAATTTATATAAACTCTCAGTACCCTGCTAGGATTTATAACCTTCACAGTCATGTGTTTTAGACATGGTTTATAATAGTATGCATATATTCCCTCCCTCCTGTGGAGCATGCCTCAAATCCAGTCAGAAGGTTGTTAGTTATCCCTCCATAATAGTAGTGCCACTAATTTACAAGTGGGCCCATCTTCCCTAGAATGCTAGTCTTCCAATCTGTAAGATTCACATCTGGGTAAGACCATTAATGTCCACCCCACCCCCGGCAGCCTACATAACACATTGCAGGACAATGAAAGCTAACCAACAAGAAGGAGGCTTCCATTGCAGTCCAAACTTGTGCTCTCTATATCACACAACCAAGGTTTATGGTGTCTTCAGCAATAGGGTCAAATCATCTAGTTCTTATGGGCTACTAGAAGAGAAATTATAACAGTCTTTATTGTTTTGAAGGCTTCTGGGGCCTCCCTGACAAACAGTTCATAAGAAGGTATCCCACCTCTAGAATTGGTTTGTTAGTTTACTTTATTGTTTTGTTTCTTTCTTATTAATAACCCACAACTTCACTGTACAAATAGTTAATAAATTTTACACAAGGAAGTTTGTAACTATTTTTATTTCCTTTTGTCAATAATACATGTAAAACTCTTTTATCTTTCTCAATAAATTATCACATGAATGATATTCTTAAATGAGCTTGTAGGAACAGACTCCAAGAGCTGTATTTTAAAGTTGAGTTATACTTCAGTATAAATTTAAATAGAGCTAACTCTCAGACTGTGTTGTTTTACTCCTAGAGTTAGAATCCTCCCTGTGGATCTTCTTCATACACACTGTTCATGGTACTCCAGTCCAGTTTATATCCATGTCAAACACTGTATTTTTGTAGATCAAGATTCAATAGAAGTAACTGATACAGAAAGAGTATTCAGAAAGTACCAGCTGGATGAAATTAATGATATAGTAATATATTTCTCTGAAAATTTAATTCTTTGCTATTTTACACAAGTAAAAAATGACAGCCTCTCTTTTTTTTTTTAATTCAGAGATGTGTAGTATTAAATTCCTTGGGAAAATGATGGAGTTTTATTGTTCTCCTGAAAATGCCTTTTGAAAAATCATCCCATGGAGTAAAACTCCTTCCCCCTCTAATTTTTATGAATTGTGTGGAAGAGAAAAAACACACAGTAAAAATGTGGACTGCATAAGATCTCAGCCATCTCTCAGCTTTAAGGATATTTAAATAGTCAAAAGTCTCCTCTAATGAGCACTGATGTGGCAGACTCAACTTCTAATACATTGTGGTCGAATACTAATCAGCCAGTAGCCTCCTGCTACTAGTTAAGCCTGTGGTTTCCCTGAGTTCAAGCTTAAAATTTGAAGGTTACAGGGAAATTTTCTGCCTCATTTAGACAGTTTTCAGCTCAACCTTTTTTTGTAAACTTTCAGTGTGAATGAAATAAAAGAGTAACCTTACTGTATTTTGTCTTTAAAAACACTTAACTATAAGACTCAATGCGGTGTAGAACTGTAGAATGTGTACAATTGCCAAAGAACCTGAGTCTCTTGGTCTATGCTGCAAACTTCTCTAAGAAATAGTCAGTGTTTAAAAGGTCACAGTGTCTAAAGAAGAGCCTTAAGACAGAAAGTGAACTCCGATGCATTAGACTTCATGTTTCACAAAAACTCATCCTGGACTCTTTCCTTTTGGTAGCCAGAGTTACTTGAGTACTTCTAACAGATACAGAACCCTTCAATTTATCTTCCTAAATATGATAGAATTAATGTACTATGTGTGAAAAGAAAATACATTTTGGGAGCCTGAACTGGTTGTTGTAAGATGAATGACTATCAAAATTAATGTGTTATACTTTTCCCTCCAATGTAGTGAGAGACAAATGCTTCAATTCAAAAGCCTAAACTGAAGTCTCTAATACATCAATTATTTGTGAGAATCAAGATTTGATTTTACTTGATGGGGTTTCTCTACTATATGAAAATCAAACATAATTTCAGGATACATTATTGGGACAAGCACAAATAGACATTTCCACTATAAGAAAGAAAAGAGATAAAAAGGTAAGAAGAAATGAGTAAGAGATCCCCAAGTAACTTCAAAACTCAATGATAAAATAATCGTTGGGTCTGTGTCTGATCTTACACACAATAGGCCTTCACAACCTTGTTAGATGCAGCCCACTAAGCAGCCCTCAGAGTTTGAGGATAGGTACTTGTGACTCTCCCAGGTCGCATTATTCACCCCTATGTCTTGGATCAGTTTTCTAGAATAGCCAAGAGTTTCACATTCCCTGTAACTCAGTTCAATAACAATAACTCCACTAATCCTTATTCTGTGGGAATTCTGCAGCAGCTGTGTCCTTACAAAGGCTCTCACCACAGGACCTGAGGCTTTGATGTACTCTGTAATCTGGATGGAGATGGTGAAGCCTTAACAGCTTGTATACTCTAACAGCTGCAAAGATAGTATCATTAAAATGTCATCAACATTCTTGCAACCTCCTTAGCAGTGGTTGGTTTTATACCTGTGCCCATTGGAGCCACAGTTGGAGCA
>CABHPR010140700.1:0-14352 GCA_902168415.1 Peromyscus melanophrys | reverse complement strand
CTTCTAATACTATGATTGCCTCAGCTGGGCCTGGGTGCTGAGCTCACGCAGCTGAGGAGTCTTGGCTGTAGACCCTGTGCAGCAGAGCCGAGCTGTCACGGAGGTGGGGCTCACTGGGGCTGGTGCATCCACGATGTGGAAAGCGAGAGAACTTCACACCTGCCTGTTGATAAGGAAAGACTGGTGTCCACCCATCAAGGACTCAGCACCCTCAGCCAGTGGACAGGCTTGGATTCTATTCAGCATGTGTACAAACATCCGAGCTTAAAAAAAAAAATTTAACATAAAAAAACAGTCATCACTGCTAAGACCTAGAAGAGCTGGCAGATGCCTTCAGAGAAGGGACATGTCCAGACAGGTCTACAGCCAAGGCTGCAAGGGAATGCTATGGAGGACAAGTCACAATCAAAGGAAAAAAAATCAAGAGAAAAAAGATCACAATCAAAACCCAAACCACCATAAGGATCATCAACCAGACATGTCAAATAAAAAAAAAATCTCACTCTTGCTTTTGACCTGATCTATGTCCTCTGCCCTTTGTCCTTCACCTCGCTTTCCTAGCCCCTTACTCCTGGCTCTCAGAAAAATCTACCTGAGATCTGCTTTACCCTCTACAGAACCTCTGTCTTCCTCTTCTCTCTCTGGCCACTCAGTTCGGTGTCTGCCTCTGGAATTCCACTCCAGTCCTTACTGCACCTGGTTATGCAAAAAGCCCTACTGTCCTCAGTCAATCTCTCTGCCATGCCCCTAGCCTAAGGGAAGGGGATGGTCTGAGCTTCATTTGCACAAGATACAAAGCTATACATCTAGAAGCCTTCTTCTAGGCTCAGCAGGGGACTTAGTTACCTAGTGGAACAGTGTCTGAGCTTAGCTGTTGGCCAAATGGTCTATAGTATTGGGGAACACAAGAATTTCATAGCATAAGACAGCTGAAATATTAAAAACTGGATAACACCAAATATTCCATGATAAATGGCTTGCCTTTTGATAGACCCTTGGCCGGTCAAAGTATAGCTTTAATACACAGCTGAATCTCTGTAATATATTCTTGTGGCCCACATGATTATGGGAAATATTATTTTTAAGAGTTACCATTTTATAGGCTTATAAGTATTAAATATTCATATGGCTCAGTTTAACAGAGAGTGGAAGTTTTCCAGATTTGGGAGGGATATGCCAGTCCTAACACATTATAAAGACTTGGAATAGATCAGGAAAAGGTAGAAATAAGTGATGTCAGATTTTAAGCACACATTCTAAATGTTAAGGATGTATAACCTAGGAAAAATGCTTATAAGAATAAAATGTATAGATGGCAGACTGAGTGGGGCAGAGAGCCCCACACACAGGCCCAGGGTATACTGCCCTGGGATCCCAGGAGGAAGCATGTTCCTGCCCGGAGTCATGAGAGACTGAATGGGGCAAAGAGACTCATACGCAGGCCTTGAGTGGTCTACCCCAGGCTCTGAGGAGAAACCATGGGCCTACCCGGTGCCTTGTGGCACCAGGCAAAAGGGCACTGTTATGGTGTGGTATTAGGGAGACAGAGAGACAGAATGGTTCATTTCCCGTGGACAGAGGCATATCTGAAGAGCTGAAAGTGGTGAGGAGTGGGCTGAGGTGGGTGGCTTCATCACCACCCAGGGCCACGGTGATGCCTGGACCTGGGCTGCTGTTGGGGCCCATATCTGGGCTCATGGCCCTGATGCAGCCATGATCTGTCAGTGGCTCCTGATACCAGCGAAGGCTGAGAGGATAGAGCTATAGAGAGTTGGCACTGCCCCTCGCCGGCTGCAGTACTAGGGAAAACTGCTCCAGCCCCTCACTGGTTGAAGCACTCAGGAGAGAGGGTCCCACACTTCACCTGGGCAGCACAGTAGAGCTGACCCTGTTCCCAGGGGGAATGAGCGAGTTGGCCCTGGGGGCATGAGAATGGGAGAGCAGGCCATGCTCCTCTCATCTGCCATGTGGTGGTGAGGGTGAGGGAAAGATGCCCTCCTCCCCTCACCCCCTGACACCTGCAACAGGTGGGGGAACTGACTTAACCCCTCACCAGCTGCAGCACTCAGGAGAATGGGTCCTAGGCCTCACCTGGGCACCACAGTAGAGTTGACCCTGTAGACTGAGATGTGACTGAGCCAGCCCTGAGGGCATGAGAGAGGGGCATAGCTGGTACCTCCCCCTCCCCCCTACTGCCTCCAGCTGGTGAGGGAGCTGGCCCTCCCCTTTACCAGCTCCAACACCCAGGAAGCAGGCCCTGCACCTCATCTGGGTAGATGCTGACCTTGTAGCACAGTAGAGCTGGCCCTGTAGGCAGAGGTCCAGGTGAGCTGGCCCTGAGGGTTTAAGAGTGGGATAGCTGGCCACATTTGCCATGCGGTGGTGAGGTCCAGGGAAAGATGCCCTCCCCCCTTGTCCCTGTCACCTGTGGTGGGTGAGGGGATGACCCTCCCCTTTACCAGCTGCAACACTCAGGAAAGCGGGCCCTGCACCTCTTATGGGCAGCACAGAGGAGTTGACCTTGTTGACGGTGACACAGGTGAGCCACCCTGAGAATGGGAGAATAGGAGCATGGCAGATCTGCCCAGAGCCATGAGGGACTGAGTGGGGCAAAGAGACCCATACACAGGCCTTGGGTGGTCTACCCCAGGCTCTGAGGAGAAAATACATGGCCCCGCTTCTCATCTGCACATGGTGATGTGGGCGGGTGAGAGATGCCCTCACTGCCTGTGGCAGGTAGGAGAGTTGGCCCTCAGGACATAAGAGCGGGGGAGATGTCCCTGCCCCTCACCAGCTGCAGCATTTGGGAGGGTGACCCCTGTACCCCACCGGGCAACACAGTAGAGCTGGCCCTGATGGTGTAGGTGAAGGAGAGCTGACCTTGAGGGTGTGAAGGAAGGAGAACTGACCCCGCCCCTTGCTCATCTCTGCAAGAAGTGAACTAGCCAGGGCAATGCTGGAGAGCTCACCCTAGTGGTGAAGACAAGGGAGAGCTGGTGGTCTGACCAACCCTGCAACTACCCAGGCCCAGAACCCGGGTTATGAGTTGGTCCTTCTAAACATCCACCCCATCTGTGATCTGCTGGAGCACATGAAGGGACCAGTCCTGCAGACCCAAAGCTGCAGGATCTCCACAACACAGGGCAACAGCAGGATAACCAAGAGGAGTCCAGTGAGAACCCAGCATGCATAGTGTAGCAGAAACCAGAGGCCTCAAACCAGACCAATGACTCTGCAATGAACACTTGCAAACAAAGACATATGGAGAAAGGGGTTTACTGTGGGACTCTCTGTATCACACTGCAGCTTCCATGATGAGAATTTCCCCTTTTTCTCTTTCCCCCCTTTCCTCTTAAATTTTATTTTTGCGGGGGGGGGGGGAGTTGCAAGAGCAGAGGGTGGATACAAAGGGATGGGAAATGAATGGGATCGAGATACATGATGTGAAAGACACAAAGTATAAATTTTAAAAAAGTTTTAAAAAGATGAATAGAATATATAATTACCTACCTAGTTAAAGAAAAAAATAAATAAAAAGAACTTTAAAGTAGATCACTCAGCAATAGGAAAGGGGGGAAGGAAAGGAAGACAGGATTTAGTGAGTTGGCTTCCAGTTTATCATCAAGACTTGACTTGTCAATTCGTGACTCAGCTTCTAGTGCCACCGAGATACTTTGTAGTCCTCTCTTCTGAGCCTCATCTTCCTCAGCTATAAAACGGGAGAAGTAGCCGGGCGTTGGTGGTGCACGCCTTTAATCCCAGCACTCGGGAGGCAGAGCCAGGCGGATCTCTGTGAGTTCAAGGCCAGCCTGGGCTACCAAGTGAGCTCCAGGAAAGGCGCAAAGCTACACAGAGAAACCCTGTCTCGAAAAACCAAAAAAAAAAAAAAAAAAAAAAAAAAAAAAAAAAAAAAAAAAAAAAACGGGAGAAGTAAAATTCAACAGAGGACTTGTGAGCATTGCATGATACAATATATAACATATGACATAATACATATATAAGGACGGCTGTGACATAATGGTACCCAGCGAATGCCAGCTCTCTGCCCTCTCTTGCCGTCCAGGGTTACCTTCACTGTCACCAACCCTAACCAAACGTGAGGACTGTCTCTCTTCCTCCATCCTACATGAGCGCTGGATCGTTCAAGC
This sequence comes from Peromyscus melanophrys, assembly GCA_902168415.1. Classification (NCBI taxonomy): domain Eukaryota; kingdom Metazoa; phylum Chordata; class Mammalia; order Rodentia; family Cricetidae; genus Peromyscus; species Peromyscus melanophrys. Next base: position 10,204 of record CABHPR010140700.1, on the reverse strand, counting down.
CCAGCCTTTATTTGGTGTTTGTGCTTGATGAGGATGGCCGTAGCAGCCACGCCATATGACAGCCTGGCCTGCAGGTCTTAGTTGGAGGACCTGAATTGTGTCTCTGTCCTTTAGTAGCTGCACAATATTGGAATTTGTGCAAAGTGGGCATTTTCAGAACCCGTGTCTTCTCATGTGTAAAACAGGTTAACAGTGCCATCCTCTCTCCTGGCATCTCTCCATGGGGATTCATGAGAGAGATGAAAAAGACAGAATTTCTGTACATTATGAGAAGTCTATCGTGTTAATTCCCGTTGCTGTTGCTGTGGCCATGGCCAAATGCCTGGAGAAGCCATTTAAAGGAGGGAAGACTGGCTCCTGTTTTCCGAGATGTCAGCCCATGGTTGGCTGGATCCATTGTTTCCAGGTTGTGGTGAGGCAGGAGATCTTGGCAGAAGGACACAGAGGAAGAAAATTGTCACCTCACGGTAGCCAGAAAGCGGAGAGGGAGATGGAAAGAGGCCAGGGAGAGACACACACCTCCTAACCTGTCTCCATCTAGATCTCCCCTCCTCAGGTGGTGCCCCACTCTGGGGACAAAGCTTTCAAGAACTGAACCTCTTGGGTAACACTCATATCTAAGACATGACGATGGGCAGAGAACAGGGAAGTCACTGACCTCAGGCCAGGTCCACAAGCGCTGGCTCTCGTAGTCACATTTGCTACTTTCTGATTCACTGGGAATGAACGCTCATATTCATTCATTCATTCATTCATTCAATCTTACAACCTGTTTTTGTTGAGTGTCTAGTATGTACAGGGCACTCAAAGAATTCAGATGATCAGATAGCAAGATGGCTCAGTGGGTAAGGGTGCTCGCTGCCAAACCTGATGCCCGAGTTTTGATTCCCAGAACCCTGGTGGAAGGAGAGAACCAATTCCTACAAGTTGTCCTCTGATTTCCAGATAGGCACACACTATGGCACACATGCCCCACCCCCAACAAATGAATAAATAAATGTTTTTTTTAAAGAATTTGAATGGTTTGCAACACCACCAGGTATAAGAACAGCGTTGAAAACTTTATTTAAAAATACCAGTAAGCAAGGTCTCTTTAGGGAGGCAGACTGTTCATTGTATTGGCTCTCAGAGCTCATAAGAGCATTAGAACTCATTGAATAGAATGGGTCATCCTGCCCCAACCCCCTTCTCTCTGACAGATGTTGGGCAGTGACAAATGGGACTGTTTATCTACTCCTAACGGGACATAATGTCCACCTCATATTAACACTTGTGGGACTCCAGGCAGAAATGTACAAGAGAACAAGACAGACACAAATAATGGGCAAAAATTTGGATCCAAGAAGAGGAAATTCTGTTGCTGATTACCTGCAAACTGGTTAGAGAGCAGGCCGGACATGGCATGCATGTGCCTACTGTGCATGTGTGCATGTATGCATGTGTGCACGTGTGCATGTGTGCCTGCAGGATTTTCTTACACTTAGAAAAGGCCTTATTTTATTCTCTCTCTGAAGACTCCCAACACAGGGAGTCTCCAGGGGCAGCTTGGTAGTTGTCTTTAGTCCTGTTTCTGAACAGCACTGAACATCTTTCTTGGCATATGGTCTCATTTACTTCCAGGGTAGCCTCGGAATTTAAGAGCAATGGGCAAAATTCTGTCCACCTGCGTGCATGAGGAAGGAGCTGAGCCCAGAAAACCCACTTGACTTGCCTGATGCTATGTAGCCAGGACTTCAAACCCAGACTGCCAGCTCCCTGCCCCTGGCTGTCTGCATTCCTGCTCACTTTGAGTTAAGGACTAGTTGGCCAGCTCAGAAAATAGTTCTGCTCCCTTTGAGGAAGAAACAGGAAGCAAAAGTATGTCCATGGGCCAAGTCTGACTATTGGCGAAATTACTAAGGCCACTCCACGTAGTTAAAAGGAGATTTATTTAAAGGCGTAACTCACAAATGAAGGGATAGGTAGATGATGGGTTCTGGAAGAGACGCAGCGCAGTCCGGCGGTGTTCTCTGGAGAACTTTCCTCGGTCTACCTCTCGCGTCCAGGTCCAGGAAACAAGAGAGCGCCGCGCATCCCGATCTCAGGTCTTCAGCCCTCCCTTGGCCCCGCCTTGTAGGCGTAATAGTTACGGAAGCCTCAAAGGGTTGGAACTTCCAGACCAAAGCTGGAATGGTTACCCACTACATCTGACTTCGTTTTCATGGAAGGTGACAAGAGCCCTGATTGGGGCTGACAGAGCAGGGGTTAGAGACTGCCACTGTAGGAGGAGATGGTCCTTAGGCTGTGTTTCTGGGATTCTGGGCCATGGAACAAGAATACATAACTTTTATGGCAATCTCTGGAATTCCCTCCCTTCTTTCTGAAACTTTCCCATTGCAATGTACCAAGAGAGTAAGTACCCAGAGCAGAAACCAAACCAGCAACAATGATTCAGTGGCTTCCTGTCCCTGTCCAATGCACCAGAGGGTAGGGGAGTCTCAGCCTGTACTCTCATGTGCCCCAAATGCTCAGTGGAACTAGCCAAGCAGGCCTTCTCCAAAGGGAGACTCAAAGGAGAGCATAGACAGGAAAGAGGCAAGAAAATGTAGCTGACCATCCCGTCCTGGCAGCACAGGTTAGCAGTGATTATCATTGCAATAAATCCTCGGTTCCCAAAAGCTTTCTGCTCACCAGACTCCTCTGGGACTCCTTCTTCCAGAGGCAAATGGTTTTGAATCAAGCTGATATGGGGAATTTATCTTATGACAAAGTAATGTCTGCCCTGTGCAATGCATTCAAGTCCCAGCCCCTTCCCTTGCTTTATCAGCCTTAACCTTGAGATGTGGTCTTCTGGAAACACACCTCGGGACTCGTTAACATCTCTGCTCATCAGAAAAAAGCATCTTCCAGGCTCACCAGGCTGTGCTTGTGGTGGGAAAAGAGCAGAGTCAGTCCCTCCAGGAAGATGTTTAACAAGAGTTTTCAGAATAAACATAGTTACTTAGAAAGCTCGATTTACCAGAACAATTCATCCATGAGCCTTCTGGTTGGTTGTGCTGCTCTGTCATCTCTGAAAGCTTTCCAATCAAAGTTTGTTGAATTGGATTGAGTTCCATGAACCTTGTCTTCTCACTCAATAGGCTGGAGAAGGATGACAGATGGAATCCAGCCAGGAGAGCCCACCAGCTTGTCCTTCTATGAGCCAGTGGAGGAGTCCCCTCTATCATTGGCAAGGTCATAGTGCACAGCATCCTAGAGCCTTCTTCTACATGGCCTTAAAATGGCCAGTAGATCTCCTCTTGGCACTTTTGCTGTGGATATCGCTATATGTCAATAAACACTGATTGGCCAATAGCCAGACAGGAAGTATAGGCGGGACTAACAGAGAGGAGAATTGAGGAGGAAGGAAGGAGGGAGAGACTGCCTGGAGCCGCAGCCAGAACAAGGAAGATGTAAAGTACCGGTAAGCCACGAGCCACGTGGCAAAGTAGAGATTAATAGAAATGGGCTAAATATAAGAGTAAGAGCTAGACAATGATAGGCCTGAGCTAATGGCCAAGCAGTTTAAAGAATGTAAGCGTCTGTGTGTTTATTTTGTAAGTGGTTTCTGGGACTGGCGGGACTTGGGAGCTGGCGGGACTTGGGAGCTCGAGAGAAATTTTCCAGCAACAAACTTTGGACCAATCACCTTAGTGAGAAGTGGAATCCCTGATGGAACTGTATTGGTCAAGGAATTAGAGGAGGCCCTAATGGCCAGTGATGGGTGTCAATTGGACCAATCACCTTAGTGAGAAGTGGAATCCCTGATTGAACTGTATTGGTCAAGCAATGAGAGGAGAACCTAATGGCCAGTGATGGGTATCAACATCCAACTTAATGGTATCATGGTTGGAGCTCTTTTTTTCTCCTGTGGGAGTTTTAGGACCTCCAAACCTGCCAAACAGGAGAAACTGTGCACCAAGGAAACATCCACAGAAGTATTACTAGATGTGATGGTGGCAGGTGTCACCCCGCCCCCAGCCATTTCTTGGCTTTCAGACCTTTATATTTTGGCTATGGTGCTATCATTTGGTCATAGATTAAAGCATATTTGGCATCCTATAGAGGAGCACCCTAATTTCTCAGGGCATTGTCACCCAGTTAAGGTAATAAGTGAACCTCTCCTGGCCATTCCACTTCTCTCTCAGGCCAGTTGCCTCAGATAATGGGATGCAAGGGAGATTTGTGGATGGGAAGCTATCACTGCACTATTTTTGTATTAAAATGAACCCCTTGTCAGAAGCTAGAAACTTTTTGTGTAAGACACCATCACAATGGGACCCTGAGAGTCCCTGATGATTGTGTCGGCAGAGGAGACCCACTCAGGTAAATGAAGTGTCTACATACAGAACGTGTGAGTGTTCTCAATAAGATACTGCCCTGAACTTAGCAAGAAGAAACTCAAAGGTAGGTGGTTGTCTGGTTCCCAAAGTGACTGTGCCCTTTCTGGGGCTCAGTGTTGCCCTCTGTTGTTGGTAAACTGGACACCCGGCTACTGTGACTGGCATAGAAGCCTTGGCAAGACCATTCCTGCCACTTGGGCCACTTTATACACAGACCCATGGACCAAACAGCTGGCAGCTAGGGGAGGAAGCTGAGCATGGCAACAAGGTGGGTCATCTCACCTGCTTTCTTTTGGGGAGCTTCCTGTGAAGTGGGTGCTCTCACAGCGATATCGTCATGGTCTTCACCCATCACGAGTCTCATCCATAGACTCTCCCTGAGACCCCTGACATCATATCAATCTACTATGGCTCATCTTTCCATGTCGTTGACCATTCAAGCGAAGTCACTACCCACAACACTGAAGAATCTGTGTGTAAACTCATCTTCCTTTGCAAGCAAATCAATCATTTTGTCCGGGTTCCTCCCAGCCCCCACACTGAGAGGCTACTCTCTGTTACTAATTTTTGGGGCCATCTCTGAGCATAGTTGTAACACATTGGCAGGTGCCAGGATTCAAATAGACTGTTCTGGAAACCGGGCCTACAGGTTTTCCTTTTTCAGTTGAATGATCAGGGTTTGGGGGTGGGTGGAATTCCCAAGAGGGCTGAGGAAGAGATGGTGAAACAGAAAACACAGTCCTGGTTAACATGCCTGTGACTCCCAGAAGTGCGCAGGCCCAATTTCACACAGGAAGCCTCAGTTAATGATGACATGCGGCTACACATGCCCGGCTTTATGATTCCATGAATGGGATCACTCCCATTCATAACGGGCACTGTAGGTCACAGAACCACTGGGACAAAGGTTCATGCTTTTGTTCTAAGTATCTGGATACCGTAAGTACCATAAGTACCAATAATCTGCTGGGTCATTAGACTGACTGACATTGCAGCCTGAACCGCAGCCAGGGCGTGATATGCGGTTCTCACTTGCTTTGACACTCAGCCTCCAATAGCCACCTCTTGGGTTACTGAGCAAACTGGCCAGGGTGGACCACCCAGACGTTTCTTCCAAAATCAGAGAGGTCAACGAACAATCGGCATTTTTCCTTGAGACGCATAGTACAAAGTGAACTGATTTCAGCACTGGAAGGGCTGTCCCCACAGTGCTCTGCTCCACTGTGTCTGCTGAGAGGCCATACGTACCAGCGTCACACTCCTACATTTTATAGGGTTATTTTTACATATTGTTACACCTTTATCACACAAAGGCTTCCAGGGATTTTGTTCACCAGGTTTATCTGATACAATGTGATCGACATACATGGCCATCATGAAGACCTGTGAAGTACCAAGTACTTGAGGCGTATTATGATAGCAAGCAGATGAAGACCATGAGGGTAGAGTCCTGCCTCAGCAAAGTGTTTCTGACTGTTCTTAGTAATGAAGATGGAGAGAAAATGGATTTCACAATTCATAGCTTATAACAGATAAAACAACTAGGCCAGCAGCAACTACCTACCAAGGGTTGGACCGTCATCCATAGTCATTCTCTATGACGTGTGTGGTTGTTTTGTTTTTGCTTTCTCGAGACAGGGTTTCTCTGTGTGGCCCTGGCTGTCCTGTATCTCACTCTGTAGACCAGGCTGGCCTCAAAGTCAGAGATCCACCTGCCTCTGCCTCCCGAATGCTGGAATTAAAGGCGTGCGCCGCCGCCACCACCACCCTGCTGCTTGGATGACTATATTGCTTTTCTCCTGATCAAGTAGGTGTTGAACAGGGATACTCTTGGGACCACCATCTTCATCTTCCAAGGTCTCCACGGTGACTCCAACTTAGTCTCTTAGACTCTAACTTAGGCTGAATCCTAGAGAATGACCTTGCTTCTGGTTTTCTCTTTTGGCAGGTGTAAAAATGAACAATGCCAGCTTCCCAGAGGCCTCCTCTTGGCCTTTCTTACCTGAGAGTTTTTGTTCCATGACCACAATAGGATTCTTTCATTTGCCACTTATGGCCTATCAGGTTCCAGAACTGGAGAAGCAGACACAGGCGTGCCCCACGGTCCTGTGAGAATATTGCTGGACAGCCCCAATGGAACCTTACATAGCTCCAGATCTTTGTAAGCCCTCACTCTGGCTAGTAGACCATAGTGTTTGGTTTTGTTTTCTTCCCACCTGTAGAAGTTAACATCAGTTCAGTTGGGATCCAGTAACCTCCGCCAAGCCTGGATATCTCCTTTCTCTTATGTCCAGTCATCCTAGGAAGTGACCCTCCAGCTACTTCTGTTGTAGACTCGGAAGGAATTTACAGAATGCACTTGTCCCATTCCAGGGTCTTTGTAAAAGGAACCCGGCTTCTCAGTCAAAGGATTCCAAGTTAGTGAATCAGTTGGGCACAGAGAACTCTCGGGAAGTTAAGAATTACCCACAATAGCTATAATTTTCCCAGTTATACAGGTCTGTGCTACCTAACATAGTCATATATACCTACTGATCACCTATATTGTGGCCAATCCCAATGAGATGTGCTTACGTGAAATATCCACACTGAATTTAAAGACAGAACAATGTAAAATATCTCAATGTGTGCATTAACATCCCACTAAAAAAATATTTCAGATGTAACAAGTTAAACACACTGCTAAAATTATTATCACTTGCTTCTCTAGCATGACTACTAGAAAATTTAAATTTATCAATGTAGCTCATAGTATATTTCTGCTGGACTGTTGATATACCTCAGCCAGCTAGCAGCATAATCTTCCATGGGACAAAACCATGTGATATTCCATCCTTCTGGCTTAGAGGCACCAAAGCCACTGACTGTGACAGTCAGTACCTGTCACCAGCTGTCACTGTGGGTTCCTATTTCCATCATTAGTATCAGCAGCCCCAATTCACTGGCAACATCTCTCACTGTCCCCTCTGGTTTGGAGAGAATAGTCAAGTATGCTTCTTGATAGCCTTTAAACTGATTTTTTTTTAGGGGGGGGGGCGGTTGTCTGGATCTTACTGGAGTATTAAACAAGTTACATATAACAGACACATTACACTTGCCCATCACACCAAGCTTCGGTAATGTGCTAGGGAAGCTGAGGCACACCCAGCCCCCTTAGATATAGAGCGCATTTTGTTTTGTTTTGTTTTTGTTTTTGTTTATCCTGACATGATTGGACACCGGATGGCCTGAGAATTGAACCTAGTTCCTCTGGAGCATCAATCAGTTCTCTTTAACCACTAAGCCATCTCTCTCCTGAAATAGAGTGCTTTTATAACAAGGGTTTAATTACTCAACCAGGCAAACTATTAGAGTTGCTGCTGACCACTTAAGTGACTATATTACACCCTGAATCCCAGGTGAATCCACTCATGTTGATAAACTTGATTCTATCCAACTATTTATTTCATCCTTCTTGGTCTTAAATAACCTTAGTTAAGATTTATTCCCCCCCCCCCAAAAAAAAGATTTATTCCCATATATGTGTAGAGCTTCCAGTCAATAAAAATGGAAAGGTGCTGCAATTCCTTTGGGAGAGGAGCTATCTTCTTCTGGGAAGGATTTACCATGTTTCCCCTGAGCTATAACTCACTATGAACCTGAAGGTAATTAAAATAAGGGGTGCCTGACCTAGAGGGCTGCTTATTCTTTTCTGTATGTGTGTATGTGCCTGTGTGTGTGTGTGTGTGTGTGTGTGTGTGTGTGTGTGTGCATGTGCACTTCACGTATGGACATGTATGTGGAGACTAGAGGACAATTTGTAGGAGTGGGTTCTCTCCTTCCACCATGTAGGTTCCAGAGACTGAACTCAGGTCATCAGCCTTGATGGCAAGCATCCTTACCCACTGAGCTACCTCAGCGGCCTAATGTGTACCATCTTGCAAGGCCACCCTTGTATGTGCAATCTCTACGCAGGGAACTACTTTCTCTGGTAAGGGAGATTCAGCAGAGGCAGTGTCCAGGGCTCTGAGCAGCTCAGTTTCCCTTGTGCCTCTCCAAATGTCACCATCCCCCTCTCAGATATCTCCTCCTTCATCACGCATGCCTTAACATTAGTGTCGAGACTTGATGAGGTGAGTTTAACCTGCACCTCATCTTTACCCACTGTAACTCCTGGAAAGCCTCCACGGACACTTTCTGGTTCTACACCCGTGTCTTGAGTTGGATGTTCGAGGCTCAAAGGCTCAAAGCCCACTCATCCCCCTTCCTCCAGCGCAATCAAAAGGAACCAGTCCACTCTGCGGCTGCAGTGACTGTGATTCTGCATTTACCACAGTTGCCACAGCAACCAACTGACCCAGTCACTTAAAAATCCAGACTTCCACTCCATATCAACACCGGTAATAATTTGAGCATAATCTTAATGCTATTTTATGCCACACCAGTGTCCCAATTCCCTCAGCAATTATGCCATTCATGTCTTCAGGATGTGAATAAGAGACCTGGTGGCAGAATACCATTTTGAAGGCTGTTTCCTAGGACATTGTTCCTGTCACCAACCATTGTATTAAAAGGAGTCTCAGCAGGAAGCAGCATCTACACTGAGTTGCGTGGAGAAAGACATCTTAATGATGAGCTATGACAGAGATGTGAGCAAAATTAGGGGCGAGAAATAATGTCTTCAAGGAGAGAGTGAGAACAAGAATTATGGAGGAGGACTATGTAATGAGAGCTGCAGTATGGGAGGGTCACAGCCATTGCCAGGGGGGTGGCCAGGGTGAGGAAGGGGCGGGGAGGAAATCTCCAACTCCACTGTCAAACTCAGTGGAAGTCAAGAGGCAAAAGAGCCCAGTGGTAGGTCCCTCCAAAGCTTGAGTGACTACCCCAGGCCTCATGCAGGGTGAATCAGATTTCAGATGAGGTTCGGGAGGAGGGCGACGGGAAAATTGCCGGCCCTCCAGGCAGCGCACTTGCATGCACAATCTCCTTCAAGCCTTCAAACTTAGGATTGATGTGGCATGTACTACCACCATCTTAACATGCCTAACAAGGAGCGGGCACCAACAACGACGTCAGCTCGCTCAAGGTCATAGAACTGGACACACCAGGTCTTCAGCTTGACCTGGGTAGTTTGAACTTGATTTCATGTTAAGTGAGATTTGCTTCAGCTTCAGTACAGGGCTCAGTTGGAGGAGAGAGTGGGTGGGGGGTCCGAGGGGGTTGGGGCCAAAGTGTGGAAGACATGAGAGCTGGCCCAAGAAACTCATTAGCTTCCTTTTCTCCAAGTGCGGGCAAGGATCGTGTCTGATTCTGCTTGCTTAAGGCCTGGAAGAATTCAGAAACTAAGGACTCAGGAGCTTTGGAAGACAGACAGCCTTGAAGCACTTGCCTGGTGTTCCTGAGTGTGGGGGGCACAGTCATGGGGGCTTCTCCTTAGTAACCTTCTTTTATGTGGCATTTATGCTGTACTGAGCTCCCCCATTTTTCTGAGCTCCCCCATTTTTATTTTATGTCATGTATATGAGGGTTTTGGCTCCATGTGCATGCCTCTGACTGTGAAGGTCAGAAGAGGACATCAAACCCCCCTGGAACTGGAGTTACAGATGATTTTGAGTCCCCACATATGTGCTGGGAACTGAACTCTGGCCCCCAAGTCACCTCTCCAGCCACTGTGCAGGGCTCTTTCACGCCTCACAACCATGACTTCTGGGTAGAGCCCCTCAGCAAATCAGAAAACTGTGTTCTACTAGTGACTGAGGTGGGTATATGACCAAAGTCAGACTAAAAGGAACCACCAAATCAACCCCTCAGATGTCATCAGGGAACTAAGAACATGAAAAGGATTTAGGGAATACCTTTTTTTT
>CABHPR010140699.1:0-48240 GCA_902168415.1 Peromyscus melanophrys | reverse complement strand
GGCGTTCAGAGTATTACAATACTTCTTTCCTGGCCTGCCCCATGTCCATAGCTTCTTACTGATAAGTATTTCTTCCTCCCCTAAAAAGCCATTTGATAAATAATTCTAATATCTTTTCTGATAGTTGTTGTAAGTAATAAGTACAGAAGATAAGGTGAAAACAGAACTTTTGTAAGCTATATAGAGATCAAATAATATTTATTTCAACATGTTCTTTTTTTTTTTTTTTTTTGGTTTTTCGAGACAGGATTTCTCTGTGTAGCTTTGCGCCTTTCCTGGAGCTCACTTGGTAGCCCAGGCTGGCCTCGAACTCACAGAGATCCGCCTGGCTCTGCCTCCCGAGTGCTGGGATTAAAGGCGGGCGCCACCAACGCCCGGCCTCAACATGTTCTTAAGTAGAGCAAAAAATCTGAAGAGCAAGGAGTTGTTCTAGTGAATATCAAGGTAGAGAATATTCTAGGTAGATGGACATTTTGAAATATTCTTGTTTTGTATAAAAAAGAAAAGGTAAGTAGGTAGTTGGAAGTGAAATATACAAATAGAAAATAGTAGAGATGATATTCAAACTCACTTTAAACACTTAAATACTTGTTATGAAATCTTTATTCTTAAAGCTTTGCAATAGCTGAAATATAGTAGAAGACTATTTTAAAGAGAGTTAACCCTAAACTTATTCAAGAGTCATATGTACACAAAAGGGAGGCAGAGGTTGGCATAGCTCTTTCTCCTTAACTTAGTTAAAGCTAACAATATCAGTGGCCTTACCATGCATATGTGATGTTTTCACAATAGTGACCATGGTAGAGAGCCCTGGTCCTGACTGCTTTCCTGAGAAAGTCTGCATTATATAAATGGCTGCAGACCTCATTTGGAGGGGGGTCAGTTGATTGATGCTATTTGTGAAGGAAATTTTGCTATTTCACAAGAGTCAGTAGTGGGTTTCCCATCTCCGTCTCTCTGTTGTCCAAACCTGAGCACATTTGAAGGGTTTGATGCAAAACAAGTGACAAGGCTCAAGTGGGCAGATTCTGTTCAGGCTGGGTCAGAAGATGCTGCTAGCCCCTGGATGAAACATCAGACAAAGCCAAAGGGCCAGGTTTACAGGAAGAAACACAGAATCCACTTTTATGAAGCAACCTCTGTATTTTGTGTGGAACAAAATGATGAAATTATATCAAAAGAGAGCTCTCTGTTATTATTTATCCAGTCACTGGTGTATTCAGGTTGGGAGTTTGGCTTGGAGCCCAGAATTTTACCTGATTCAAGTACAAATGTTCTGAGACAGTTGATTCCAATGATAATGGGAAATAAACTCATGGACAGCATGGGGAAATGAGTGCATAATCAGAAATGGGAGTCATCAAGGATAACGCAAAAGGCATCTCTACTGAGGCTGGCAAGTGCGGTCCACTCATAACCTGTAGGGCATGAACATTACCATGGAGACTGAGACTAATGTCTCAGTCAATGGGAAATCACAGGATGCAGATAGCAGGTGGTTCTCGAGAGGTATTCATGCTGTCCTGCATTGGATTGCTCAACTGCTCCCTCCCTGTTCTAACTTAAACTCTGGGGTTTGCATGAGGACATATTCCCAGTTCTTATGTTGGAGAATGATCTCCTTAGGCTTCACCTTTTGTCTGTCTTGGCTTCGTTCCTCTTGACATTTCATTCTGGCTTACCTTTAACATCCCCTCTTGCTTCTTTATAATTGCTTTGTAGACCATGTACCTTAGCGATCAGACCTGAAAGCTTCTCAATAATCACTTCCAGCTCTACAGCCACAGATAATTGCACCCACTGTACTTGAGAACGGTGTCAGTTGGACTCAGTGACTCTTCTGTAGCTGGACAGGAACAGTGAACTACCAAAGGTTTTCACATCTGTCCACAAGTGAGACCTACAAAACCATAAACTTCTGATGAGGTGAAGGTTAGAATCTCATGAAACTGCAAGATGTTTGATCATTTAAAAGAAAATAACCCCAAACTTTCTACTTTCTATGAAGAAAAAGAAAGATTCTATCTTCTAATAAAATTAATACATCATCTACATATCTGATATTCATTGAGGGTTGCTTTCAGCTGACTCATAAATCCATCTTTCTTCACAGAAAATATTTCAAGTGTTTTTCTTCTTCCATTATGTCTATATTGAGCATCTAGGAACTGAGACACAGATTGATGAAATTACTTTGCTAAGGGTAAAGTGTTAACATGTGTGTGGGCTGATTGGATGACTTCTCTAATAGGCTGTGAATCCCTTGAAGAGTCCAGTCCATGGTGCAGTTGAATAGCGAGGGATCTAGGAAGATGGCTCAGTGGCTAAACTATTTATTACAAAAATATGAAAGCCTGAGTTTGCATCCCCAGCATGGATATAAAAATCAAGGCATGTTCCTGCAACTGAGCACTGGTGGGGTGACTCCCCAGAGCTTGCTGGCCAGCCAGCCTAGACCAGATGCTAAGCTCCACGTTCAGTGAGACATCTTTATTTTGATATGCTTCCTTTTATTTACTTATTTATTCATCTATCTATCTATCTATCTATCTATCTATCTATCTATCTATCTATCTATCATCTATCTATCTATCTATTTATCATCTATCTATTTATTTATTTAATATTTATTTATATTAAATTTTTTTATTCATTTGACATATCAACCATAGATCCCCCTCTCATCCCTTGTCTTACTCCCCCCAGCCTTCTCCCTGCATCCTACCCCCCCCCATTCCCTCCTCTGAAAAGGGAAGGCCTCCCATGGAGAGTCAGCAAAGCCTGAAACATTCAGTTGAGGCAGGTTCAAGCCCCTCCCCACTGCATCAAGGCTGTGTAAGGTGTCCCACCATAGGTAATGGGCTCCAAAAAATAAAGTGAAGAATGACAGAGGAAGATACCCAACATCAACCTCTGGCCTTCACATGCTCCAGCACACAAGCATTTGCCACACACAAAAAGTTTTTAAAAAGGAAAGAGCCACAGTGAGGGGCAGAGGCTTGCCATTATTTGAGAGATCTCTGGCCATGCATGATTTCTAAAGGATAGCTGTATACTGTTAAGCACAGCTGTCAAATGAAATGGAAACAGGACTTCATTATTTGAAGCAAATGAATTTGTAAAAGAGCCAAATATCTCACAATAAAACAATTAGCCTATGCTTATTTTACAATTTTACTCAATACACATTATTTATCTTTGGAGAACTTTATCCATTGAAGTTTGTGTAAATAATGATTCATTCTTTTGTTGTGTTTAATATTTTACAAGACCGAGTGTGCTTTGCTTTCTTCTTGGCATGAAATGTGTGAAATTTAGAAAGCATTCTTGTCCCAGTTGCTGGCATACTTGGTAGGACATGTGCTGCCAGATGCTCCTAAGGCATTAGAGAGAGCCTGGGAAGCGTTGGAGCCAACGAGATCCGTGGAGGCATCTCAGCCGCCCACCTGAATCCTGGTTCAGTTCCTTAGCAGAGGCTGCCTCCTTCTGACTGATCTCTTGGTAAATTACACATGGTGTAAGCTTCATCTAGTTTTCATTTTACTTATTTTTCTTTTAAATATATTTACATAAGTAGTGAAAAACTAGAAATTTGGAAATTCTGCCCATCATTTTTGTGATTGAAATGAATAGTTAATAATGTGACTCTGTGGGAATGAGATTTAAAGTTTGGTTATGTTTGAAGTTTATGTTAAAGTTTCCCTAAGTTATGTTTCAGTTTTTGAAAAGGTATCCATCTTTTCACTAGTCTTACAATATGGAAAACTGGAGACATTCTACTATTTCACTAAAATAAAATACTGCTTGACAATCAAACAAAATCTCAACAATGATTACCTTAATGTATTCTTATTTACCAACTCATCTTAAAGAAAGATACTACAAATAATTTGCCCCTTCCTATAATCCATAGTTTAGAAGATTGTCTATGCATAATTATTTATAATGAAAGTACTAAACTACATAAAACTTATAAGGCACACACAGAACATGTACAAGTGTGACTGTGGACTGAAAAGCTTAAGGGGAGCTGTCTGGAAGATTCTTATGTGTAGTCAGCTACATTATTATTGTTGGAATACGCATAAATAAATTCTAATAACAAAGTTTCACTTTACTTCAACATTGATAAATTTGAGGACACTTCCTAAAATAATTAGTTTTTGAAATTGAATTGAATTTTTCAGAAATGTGTGGTTATAATAAAGTTTGCTTCAATTATTTCTCAGGAGTTAAAATGTAAATAGGGATGCCAATCCTAAATTATGTCAGTGAAATATTAGTTATTTGATAAAGTCAGTGAAAAATATGTTTAAATGTGATTATTAACCATGAAATATATGCTATAGTTGAATTAATGTGTTATAGGATTCCATATTATCATGAAGAATGATACTTTAATGAAAATAAATCCCATCCACCATTCCCAGTTAGCTCTTTCCCTGCCTCATGCTTGTGGGTAAAGATGTGAGCTCTCAGCTGCTTCTCCAGTGTCATGCCTGCCTGCCTGCTCTCTAACTCCCTAAAACTGTAAGCCCCAGTAAAGCCTTCCTTCTGTAAAAATAAACAAACAAACAAATAAATAAATCTCACCATTTGTTATCAGAAGTAATTGTAAATAGAGCATCTAATGAAAAAAATAGGCTCTCAAAGTGGCTTAAAATTTCACTTAAGGAACTAGAGAGATGGCTGATTGGTAAAGAGCACTTTCTGCTCTTCCAGAGGACCCAAGTATTGTTTCCAGTACCCATATCAGACATCTCACACCTGTCTGTAACTCCAGTACCAAGAGATCTAATCCCTCTAGCCTCCATAGACACCTGTGCTCACATGCACATACCCACATGCAGACACAGGCATCCGCACATAATTAAAAGTAATAACAATAAATATAAAAATAATAAGAATAAATCTTTAAAATTGTCTCTTAAATATAGCTTACAAATCAGCATATTTAAACCCATGACTTTTTTTTCTGAAAAGAAAAGATGAAAAACATGTTGGTAGATAGATTGCTAATTGGAAACAGAACAGGTCATGTTACTATCTGGTCATAATATATTCAAGACTAAAAAATTATTCAAAAGGAACAAAAGTCCCAAGTAAGCTGTGGTAGTTGGCAATAAAATGGCATTCTTTTTAACAGCCTCTATGCGTACAATTGATTACCTTGAAACCAAGAGGAAATAGAACAATTTACAGACTAATATATAAACATGGTCCAAATACCCAGAAGAAATTCTACATGGAGTTTTTGTTATTTAAACAACTAAAAATGAATTCTTGGGAGGATAAAAAATGCAAATAAAACACAAGAAGAAGAAATATAAATACTAGGTAAAATTAAAGCAAAAAATAAATTGGCAAAATATAATATAAATTATAACTATAACCAGAATTTTGGTATATTTCTGAAAACTAATATACAAAATTTAAAAGTGATTAAAATAATATTTCATAGAAAAAAGCTAAACAGCTATATTCAAATACATATAAAGAATGAAAATTACAGGAAACCCTTACACTTTATTATCATTCATCATTAGAATATAGTACTTTGAAATTAATGATTTTATAATAAGATATTAATTACCAAAATCTTCTGAAGTACTGAAAACCTAAGTAACTACCAGCTATACAATTGGAGACGTTGTGAATTTTTTTCATATGCTTTTATATGGTGATTTGTACTTTGTATTTATTTCTGGGAAAAGTATATTTTCACTTCTTTTACTTTCCCTCAGTGTTTTGATTATTTCAAAGGATAACTTTACTTCCCACAAGATACTAGTCACAGATGACTTAATAGGTTATTTTCATCTTACTTTTAAGAGCAGATAAATATTCTGTTGTTTAAACTATCTCAAGAAGTTATGAAATTGAGTATTCAAATTTGTTTTCCAAAGGTGTTGCAAACCCTAGTTTGAAAGTCTAGTTATAGATAGTCTAGTTTGGAAGTTCAGAAAAAGAAAAAAAAGAATAGGAAAAGAGAGAACTGTATATTCACTTACATAAAAATCTACTTAGAAAAAAGGCATAATAAAATTCCAGCCATGAACATAAAAATATTTTGACGTTGGAAAATCTTGTCTTCAGGATTACTCTTTAAACACAGTAAAGGATAAATTATCATGATAATATATAGATATATATTATCCATATATTATCACACAGAGTGAGCATTTGATGACAGTAATCCATGTCTGATTTCCTAAATATTTGTTGTAAAACAGGAATAAAGGACATTTTCTTAGTGTAATAAAGACTCTTTATTTGTATTCAAAAGCAAAATCAGTGTCACTAACATTTTGATAACAGATAACATTTTGAGTAATGGTAATAAGATCAGAGGACAAGACAGCTACTACTGTACTATTAAAATTGTGCTGAAGATCCTGATGTAGTAAGATGTAATTTCATGAGTAGTACAAATATTGGATTATTCAGCTTTCACTGCTGTAACAAATATCTGATATAATCATTGTAATAAAAGAGCTTATTTTAGTGTACATGTTTAGAAGTTTTCTTCTATGGTTAGCTGACTCACTCCTTTTGTTACTGTAGCAGTGCAGTAAAGTACTTCATAGTAGTTATGCAGAAGATGCTCACTTGAATGAACATGACTTGAAGAGCTCCCATTTTCCTCACCTCCTGAAGCTTATATAACCCCTGAGTAGTTGTACTATGAGGAACAAAACTTTAATACATAAGTGGGTAGGGGTTATTCCAAAGTCAAGACACAGCTATTTCTAAAAATTAAAAAGCAAGAAATTTAGCACTAATCATGTAACTAGGTACATACAGTTTAATAGAATTCCAAGAAAAGGGGAAGTGATATGGTAGAAGAGTAAATAGAAGAAATATAAAATCCAAACACATTAATAAGATGAGATCTAATCAGAAAGCTGTGGTTACTTCCATATCATTGGTGCCACTGTTGCATCCCATACTCTTTCCTTTTCCCTGCCCTCCCACTTCCCAAGACCTTGATCCCTTTTGTTTCATTGTTCACCATTCCCTATTTATATCAGCTGTTTTCTGTCTCCCTTTCCTTGAAAGCTTATCTCCATTGCTCCTTAAAAAATTTCTGACCTCCATGGGTAATCCAATCAAAACACACATAGCTAAAGATTAATCTATGTGTTAGTGAGAACATGTGGCATTTTTCTTTCTGGGTCTTGGTTACCTTACTCATAATGATTGTTTTCAGTCCCATCCATTATTTGCAAATTTTATG
This sequence comes from Peromyscus melanophrys, assembly GCA_902168415.1. NCBI lineage: Eukaryota > Metazoa > Chordata > Mammalia > Rodentia > Cricetidae > Peromyscus > Peromyscus melanophrys. The sequence goes on along the minus strand of CABHPR010140699.1, from coordinate 41,003 downwards.
TTAATTAATAGTTTAATTGTATAAATGTATCATACCTTCACTATCCATTCATCTGTTTATGGACATCTAGACTGTTTGTATTTTATGGCTGTTGTGAATAGAGCAGCAATGAGCATGTATGAACAAGTATCTCTATAGTTGGATAGAGAATAATGGGTGTATATGCCCATGAGTGGTATTATGTTACTATATTTAGCTTTTATGACGCACCTCCACACTAATTTTAATAGAGGCTTCATCAGTTTGCACATCCACCAACAGTAAACACATGTTCTATATTCCCTACATCCATACCAATATTTGTTATCATTTGTTTTTTAAATCTTGTCCACCCTGACTGGTGTAAGATGGAATGTCAAGGTAGTTTTGATTTCCATTTCCTAGATGATTAGAATGTAGGACTATTTTTTATTCTTTTCTTCTTTTTTATATTAAGAATTTTTTTTATTCATTTTACATACCAATGTAGGACGTTTTTAATCACCTTGGGCATCTCAAAACTAAGTATAACTGAGTTACAAGCTCTTTTTTTCTGAGTTAATGTTCACTGCACTAACAAATTACTATTCATTGCAATTAATTACTTTGTACATTAATATACTAAGCTCCCACACTTAGAAAATTTTTCAAGGGTTTATCAAATATTAATGAATGCATAATGCATTAATTGTCCATCATAGGTTTGAAGAGTAAATATTAATGCATTCTAATTAGATTATAGTCCACTGCTTCTAGATAAACAGAAAAGTAAAAGTATGGCAGCTGGTCTTCCACATGAACATTAGTAGTGTTAGCTTTTCCTGTTGATGTATGTGCCTTCACACATGTGCCTTCAAATTCTATATGCTTTATATGCTGGTTCTTTATGAAATGTCCTAAAATATACAGTATGTCAATCAACATAAGATCATGTTACTATGGTATTTTAAACCTTTCTCACTATATATATATATGTAACGAACTTTTTGCTCTCAGTCACTATCCAGGCTTCTTTCAGCTGCCTATGATTTTACTATACAGGAAAGCCATGATTTTACCCAACAACTTATATATTAATGAGTATAGTGGTATTCTATTTGTACTGAAATGTGATTTTATTTGTATATTAATAAATAAAGTTGCCTAGGGGTCAGAGCTATTAGCAAGCCATAGCAAAAGCCAGGGCGGTGGTGGTGCACGCCTTTAATCCCAGCACTTGGTAAGCAGAACTAGGTAGATCTCTGTTTGTTCAAGGATACAGCCAGCATTGGAGACACATGCCCTTAATCTCAATACCAACCATAGAAGACCTGGAGTGACCTAGGCAGTGACGAGACGGTCATGTGGTTGGGTTTACAACCAATGAGAAGGAAGAACAAGGACTCTTTATAAGGCGAACGCACAGGAAGTAGCTCCCTTTTCGGAGAGGTCTCTTGGCGGGAGAGGCTAGCTGGTGGAAAAGCGGGTAAGGCTCTTAGCTCTGACCTCTTTGGCTTTCATCTTTACATTGGCTCTGTGTCTCTTATTTAATAAGGCGGTTGGTTACATCTACAAATGAGCAGTCACATTACATATAAATGCCCTGTTGTTGAAAACAGTATTATCTTGAAAATCTTTAAGCTTATGGTTCTGTGCTTATAGGCATATCTTTCACAAAGCATATTTATTAGAGCCAAATAAGGTCAAACCCTGAATGTAATGGTTGATCTTGGTTGTCAAACTTGACATACTTGGGAAGAGAAAACTTCAGTTGAGAAATTGCCCCCATCAGATTGACATGTGGGCATCGTAGTGGGCCATTTCCTTGTAATGCAAAGGGTCCAACCCCTAGTGTGTGATGCCATCCCTAGGCAGGTAAGCCTGGGCTATATAAGCTAACTGAGACAATCAGAGGGAGCCAGATAGTAAGAAGCTTCCCTCTGTGGTTTCTACCACTGCTCCTGCTTGAGTTCCTTCCCTGACTTCCCTCAAGATGGACCGTGATCAGGATGTGCAAACCAAATAATCCTCTGGATCATGGTGTTTATCACAGCAGCAGAAGTCAAACCAGAACACTGCTGTTTTTTAAATGTGAAGATGCTGTCATATGGTCCTTCCATAAGTCTCTGTGATGTATCCTACCAGAACTAAATGGAAAAGTCTCATTTCTACACATTTCTCTCTAACACTGGTTATCTTTAGTAGTTTTTTAAAAATTAAGTGTAAGATATAGTCTTAGTACTTTAATTTACACATTTTGCTTTGAATTGAGGTTGGGATTGGGTACTTCTTTATTGCCATATCTACCCATGTCTTTTTTTTAATCTCAAAAATTGTTCATGTTACTTTTTATTCATTTGTATAGTTTCATAGTTTAGAACCTTTTGATAACTATATGTTTGAAAAATACTTTTTTCTAGTGTATTTGAATTAAGCTTGGTTTTGTTAATTTCATTTATAATTATGAAACTTTTAACTTTTTAGTCATTATTAGTTCTTCTGGTTTCTGTTTTTTAAATTATTTTGAAGAAAGTTTTCTGTATTACCAAGGTTACAAAGTATTTCCAAATATTTATTTCAAGTTTTTATTATCTAACTAGTCATATTTATAAACAAAGCTACCTGAATCTATGTTTATCAGTGAGAAGTGGGACTCAGACATTACTTAATAACAAGTCATTATTTGCTTAAAACATTTACTGATTTGACAGTATTTTTCACTCTAGAGTTGAATTCCACTTGCCTCATAATTTTAGTTCTGACATACACTTGGCCCTCTTTCCTAACTTTGTCCCACTGGAATAGCCTTATACTTGTTTCATTAATACAACATTAAAGACTTAATATCTGAATTGACAAAGCCTTTTTTCGTAGACTACCTTTCTATATGTCTATGTGTGATATGGGAACATGTTTACATATGTTGGGGCACATATGTTTTTGTAGGCACAGACGAATGTGGAGACCTGATGTTGTTGAATATCTTAGTAGATCTTTCTCCACTATTTGTTGAGGCAGGCTCTCTCCATTCAACTCAGATCTAGCTGATTAACTATGGTAAGCTACCTAGGTTGCCCAGGTAATTGATTCTTGGTTCTGCCTCTAGAGTGCTGTGGTTATGGGTGGACACAATACCTGCCCTTACATGGGTGTTAGGTGATGAGACTCCATTCTTCATGCTTGTTTAGAAATTGCTTTATCTATGGACCTATTTCCCCATGTTTTCTTAGTCTGAGCTTGTAAACTTTTTTAAGTTACCATAAAATATTCTTCTTATCGACATTAGAAATGATACCATCTAATAATTTTGCAATTATAAGTCAAATTTCATTAAACTTATATGATAGGCATGATGGACATTTTAATTATATTTTATCCTATATAAGACCATGATACATCTGTGCATCTTTTATGTCTCTCTAGAAAGTTTTATAGAGGTTTTTCTTTTTCTTTTTTCATTTAAGTCAGTTCTATTTCCTATATTATTATCTTGCATCTGAGTAATCTAATAGTAAAAACTATTCTATAAAAAGCTGCACTTAACTCTTGTGTCTAAAATTTCCTCACATGAAGGCAAGCTGTAGCAACTGTTCCTGAGGATAACAGATCTAGTTAGGGCCTGAGGTCAGATGTCAGTGTGTTGTGCATTTAGGTTTGAAGTAGTAATGGGTAAAATTATTATGGCCTCTATGAAGTAAATTGGCCAGTATTTCTTATATGCTCCAATATGTGCAGGATATAAAGCATTAGGAGATGGTGTGCATACATGTTTTTCCTAGGCATAGAAAATATGTCTATAGCTGCAGAATCATATAATGTTAAAATGTTCTACAGTGACCATTTATTGACATTAATTATGAACCTGATCTTTCTAAGACAATAGCTGACTCTCATATTATATATGCCAGTGATTTCACAAATAATACCTTGATTGGAGATTATGTTGGCAACTATGGAGATATGTTATAATCTAATTTTCATTACTTCTGTGGTTTCTGGTATAAAACAGTTTGCTTTTACAAAAAGCTCTATCCCTATGGAAGAAGCATTCCATTCCCTCCGCATATGTTTTGATTGACCTAAAGTTTTGAAAATCTATTAGAAATGCTTAAAGCAAAACGTAGAAGAAAATGCTTTATAGGATACATGGGTCCAAGGGAAACTTGAGCCCAGTGTATAGAGAAGATAAAAGTACCAGCAGAGACAAAGGAGTCCTGATGGAGTTCTGGATGACTTTCACTCCGGTGTAAGTGGCGCTATTCTTTCTGCATATTTAAAGGCAGATGGTGGCTATATAGACAAAATGCAATGAAGAGTCAGGGCAATTATTCATTTCCTTCCTGCTTTAGGAATGTGTTCTTGTGGGGAAAAGTTGCTTTGGGGCCTTGCATTATGCAAATTCCTTGTCTTTGCTGATTGAATTCTGAGAGAAAAAAATTACAGTTTCCCACTTTGACTATGTTCTAATGGTTGCTGTAGCACTAATCAGACACCAAAAATGCAGCTTTAATGCCATTTACCTTGAGGATGTATGGAAAAGTTGTTATGTGTAAAATATTTCAAACACAAAATGTTCTTCAGATGCCTTTCCCTGCCTCATGGCTTGCTGTGTCTGTGGTTGGTGGCCTAGCTTCTCAGGCCAGTAAAGAGTTTTGTCACTGTCAGAGTGAGTCTCATTTTGTAAATGGCTTCCTTTTGTTTGTCTAATTCCACAACCTTTCTAAGATGTTGTACCTGATCTTCCCATCAACTTATCAAAGCAATGATTTCCCATTCAATTAAAAATGGCTCTTCAGACATGGAAAGACCTAGACTCTTGGTGTGAGTATATGTGTGTGTGTGCATGCACATGCAAACATGCACTTCATTTCAAGAGCTGACAAATGCTCAACATCTAGACTCATTGAAGCCTGTGGTACAGTCAGAAAAGAATGATCTGTGACATCACATACATTTGCTTCAATAGCAGTCAGTGATTTCTAAACTTTAGTTCTATTTGCTGAAGGAACACAACATCTCTTAGCTTTCCAAGACTTACCCAGGATGTGAGGTAATTTAGAGAATGCATCTAGAAATACAGGTTGCTACTTGGTAATTACTAATACTATCATCTTATCTAACTCACGGATTCAGACCAGTTGTTGAATATAATATATACATTTATAGGTATACTGTTGCTACACATATTTAAATCATTTCTTTTAATTTTTGAGATTTATAGTATAATTATACCATTTTCCCCTTTCCCTTTCTTCCCTCCTTACTCTCTTCCAAATTCTTGGCTCCTTTTAAATAAATTGTTTATATATATATATATATATATATATATATATATATATATATATATATATATATAAAATATATTCCTAAATACATAAACACAGCCCATTCAGTCTATATAAAGTTATTTGTATGTATGTTTTCAGGGCTGACTATTTGGTATTGGATAAGTAGTTAGTGTGATCTTCCCTAAGGAAGACTGTTTCTCCTGCTCTCAGCATTCCCAAGTTGCATGTAGTTTTTTTGTGTAGGATTGAGGCCTCCTGGGCATCTAACCCACACACAATGTTAGCATGTCTGTTGTTGCTGTCCTTGTTCATCTCATATTTAGGAAATCATGTTGCTGAGACTTTATGAGTGTAGCTTCTGACATTTCTAGAAGGTACTATCTCTCAGCAAACTCCCTAATCTCCTGGCTTTTAGAATCTTTCTGCCGCCTCTTCCACAATGGTCCCTGAACTTTGGATGCAGGAATTGTATTTTAGATGTATCTCTTTGGACTGGGTCCCACAACTCTGCATTTTGATTAGTCTGGGTGTTCTATAATGGTCTCTGTCTGTTCCAAAAAGAATTTTCCTTGGTGTGGGGTGAGAACTTATTTGTGAATCAAGGGACAGACACTTAAAATATAGTGAGGAATTTAGTTTAGTAAAGTGGTAGTTGTAGGTTCATCTCCAACATCCATTACTTTACTGGTGCCAGGTTGATGCCTAGCCTCCCACTATCATCCATGATTTTCCTCTTGTTGAGTGGGTATGAAGTCCAATTAGAGAGCTATGGGTTACTGCCAAGGTCTGTGTGCCACCACTGTACCGTGAGGGTTATCTGATCATGCTAAAAATTGTGATTCAAAACATCATAGTTGGGTAGGACTGTAGGTATCTTCCCTGCTTTGGAAGCCTGCATGGTGCCTTCTATTACCATGAAAGCTAGTCCTCAGGGAGGAGTCTTGTAATTTGGGTATTCTTACTCTCCACCCCAGGCCTACATGCTGTGTTGTTAAAGATTTCTATTTTGAGATGCAATGAATGTTGCTAATAGTTGCAATATCTTAAATTTTCACCAAAATAACAAATATTAATAGTGGTGAGAAGGAGATGATAACCTCAATGATGACAGTGGCATAATCAGTACTTCTCAATGCACTGTTCATAACAGGCAATTCTAATTCTCATTTTACAGATGAAATAAAATGTACCTTACAATGGTTATGAAACTTGCCCAGGATCATACCAACTACTATACAATACAGCTTGCATTTAAAAACTATCCTTTATGATAAAATAACCACTTTGTATTTGCAGTTTCTAGTTTGTAGGTAATTTAGAATGATATAAAACAATTCCCCTATTAATAGATTGTTTTTGTGTTTGTTTCTTTATTTTTTCTTAGTCCCAAGGTACATGTTTTCTTTTTTGTCTTTATTGCATTTGTGAGAATTTTATCTATGTTATGATCTTTTCTCAGAACCAAGGGCTTTATTGGTTTTTCTATAATAGAAAATGTTTTCCTATTTTATTTTTTTATTTTTTGTATTTCCTGTTTTCTTTTTGTTCTCACTGAAGTTTTTAAACTTCTTATGAAGTCTCATGGTTTCTTTCTTTTAAAGAAATAACCAGAATGATAATGTTTCAACACAGGCATTTTTATTATACAGTTAATACACACTTTGTCTCTGAACATGACTTAAAGCATCCCACGAATACCATTTATTCCACTATACATCTTTCCAAATGTTATGTTCAGGTGCACGTGTGTACATATGGCTGTGGAGGCCAAATGACAATTTCAGGTCTCATTCATTCCTCAGGCATTACACACCTTTGAGAAAGGTTCTCTCACTGTCTTGGAACTCATCAAACAGATTAGGCTTAGCTGCCACTGAACCCCAGAAATCCTCCATAACTTGTTCCCAGGTGCTGGGACCATAAGTGTGAGCTACCATACCTGACTTTTATCATGAGGGATCAGGGAATCAAACTCTGTTTCTGATGCTCAAAAGGCAAGGGATTTACAGTGTCATTTTTTTTTCTTTTTTTCCGAGACAGGGTTTCTCTGTGTAGCCTTGGCTGTCCTGGAACTCACTGTGTAATCCAGGCTGGCCTCCGACCCAAAGATCCTACTGCCTCTGCCTCCAGAGTGCTGGTATTAAAGCTGTGTGCCACCATAGCCTGGCTACAGAGTCATTTTTTAATGCACTATATTTAAAAAAAAAAAAACCTTTGAATATTTTTGGCAAAGGCTAGCAATGTTTTATTTCTAAAGATAAGATAACTTTAGGAGGAAGGGATGGGTGTGGGAGGAAGGCTGTGGGGGAGGGGTAGGGGGATGAGTGGGGGAGCTGTGGTTGGTATGTAAAATGAATAAAAAAATTCTTAAATAGAAAAAGCAGAAAAAAAGATAACTTTCTCATTTTAAACTTATTGTGACCAGAATATTTGATTGTATGGTATAAGTGATTGAAGTTCTATTGTATGGATACATTAAAGCTTCTTTTCTATGGAATAAGAATCTGATTTGCATTTATTAAATCCACTTCATTAGTTGTATTGTCATACGTTGGACATTTCAGTTTTACCTGCTAACATCGCCAGAACATGAATATGAGTTTACATTTGCCCAATAAAACTGTGATGTTATAGGTTAGGGGAGGGTGAGTTTTGGGTTTCAATGTTATCTGAAAGAATACTTTCCTGGGTGAGTTTGTTCCAGGCTGCTAATGTTGTTTTATTAACAGACCCAGATGTCATGTGCATTTGAAAGGCATCCAGAGTAGAGATTGCTGTATGAGGCTTTCTATAAGGTTTCCATCTCATTTGGTAAGATTTTGAAAACCAGAGTACTTTAGTTACTCTGTCCTACAACAGTAACTAGAGGCATTTCCCCCCCTATCTAGATGTAAGTTGGTATCAGCAGCAGTTTTCTATGTTTGGGTCTCCTGCTCAGTTTCCCAACATTTTAAGAGATAACTGAGGACCAAGCCAGAAAGTAGTCATCCTCCTACCCTAAAGGTAAGCTAACCGTTTTCCTTCAATTTCATTCTGATTTCTTTCTTTAAATTTCTTTTATTTTTATTGAAAATAGATTCTTCTCTCATACAATATATCCTGAACACAGTTTTTTTTCTCCCTTGAGTCCTCCCAGACACACATTCCCAGTTCCCTTCTCTCACAGATCCACTCCTCTTTCGGTTCCTCTTCAGAAAAGAGCAGCCCTCCAAGAGACGACAGCCAAGCAGGACAAAACAAGATACGATAAGACAAGGCAAAAAGCCCTCAAGTGTTAAGGATGAACAAGGCAACCCAATGAGAGGAAAAGAATCCCAAGAGTAGGCCAAAAGAGTCAGAGACACACCTGCTCCCACTGTTAGGAGTTTCACAAAAACACCAAGCTAACAGCCATAACATACACAGAGGACCAGGTGTAGGCCCATGCAGGCCCAGTGATTGCTGCTTCAATCTCTGTGAGCTCACATAATTCCTGATTAGTTGATTTGGTGGACCATCTTCTCCTAATATCCTCCATCTCCTCTGACTCCTACAATCTTTCCTCCCTTTCTTCGGTGTGGTTCTGGATCTCCAAGGTGTGATAATCAATGGAGACCTCTAATTTAGACTCTCTGCATAATGTCTGGCTGTGGGTCTCTGCAACTGCTCCCATCTGTTGCAGGAGGAAGCCTCTCTGATGATGATGGGACAAGGCACTGATTTATGAGTATAGCAGAACATCGCTAGGAATACTTTCATTTAATTGTTTGTTTGTTTGTTTTGCCTTTGCTTTGTTTTTGTTTATTTGGGTTTGTTATTTTGTTTTGTTTTGTTTTTGCCAGTTGTGTTTGGTTCTGTCCTAGTTCTCTGGACTATCCATTCTCCAGTTCCTGGCTATCAAACCAGTGAAGGGCCTGTGCTCCCTTTCTTGGCATAGACCTCAAGTTAAACCAAATATTGGTTGGCCACTGCCAACCACGATTTCTACGCCACGATTGCTCCAGCACATCTTACAGGTATGACAAATTGTAGGTGGAGAGTTTTGTGGATAGGTTGGTGTCCAGGTTTGTCTTTCTGTAGCCTGCAGAGTACTTCCATGTGCCAAAGAAAATAGAATGTAGGGATGAAGTCTCCATGCAGGTACAAACTCGACCTCTCCAGTTCAATGTGCTGTGTGGAAGTTGTCCTTGGCAATGGGACCCCACGGTCAGTTTTCAGAGAGGAACCATCTATCCTAGAATCACCTTGGATTGTGTAGAGATCTCCACTGGACCCCCTCCTCCAACAACTCAAAGGAATATAACCTAGTAACAGCACTGGAAGCCTTACCTGGCTACAAAAGATGGCCAGTTCAGATTCCGTATCCTCCATTGTTAGAGGACCTGACTAGGGTCATCCTCATAAATGCCAGGAAGTTTCCATTGCTCTAGGTTTCCATGCTACCTCCCCCAATGATCCCCAGTTCCACTTGTCTCTCCCAGAACTCTCACTCTCACTGTCCCCTCACCTGATCCTTCCTGCTCCCATCCTGTAACGGAAAGTTTTCCTGTGCCCACCCAGCTCCGGAGTCCTTGCGGTCCCGCAGCTGCTCAGACCCAAATGAACACACAGAGGCTTATATTAATTAAAACTGCTTGCACATTAGCTCAGGCCTACTACTGACTGGCTCTTACATTTAAACTCAGTCCATTTCTGTTAATCTATATGTCGCCACATATTCCGTGGCTTTACCTGTGTGCCATTACAAGCTGTTCCCTGGACGACAGGTTGGCATCTACTGACTCAGCCTTCCTCTTCCCAGAATTCTCCTCTCTGCTTATCCCACCTATACTTCCTTCCTGGCTACTGGCCAATCAGCTTTTTGTTTATCCACCAATCAGAGCAACACATTCACAGCATACAGGACATCCCACAGCACCATCCTAGGCCCCCTCCAATACACCTGCAAAATTCATTCTATTTCCCCTTCCCAGGCCGGTCCACACATCCCTCCCAGAGCCCTCTTCTTTACCTAATCTCTCTTGGTCTGTGGATTGTAACTTGGTTATCATTTACTTAAAAGCTAATGTCCACTTTTAAGTGAGTACATACCATATTTGTCTTTCTAGGTCTGAGTTACTGCACTCAGGATGATTTTTTTTCTAGTTCAATCCATTTGCCTGAAATTTTCACAATGTCCTTTTTTTTTTTTAACACCTCAGTAAGTTTTACTAAAGCAATTACCTTCATCTTCAGAAATATGCAAACTGCCTCTTAAATAAAAGAGTACATGTTATCAGTTTGGGGATTTAGAGTACATTTGCATATCTTGTGCCAAATATCATCTTGAAAAGTTAAATTTTGATAAATCATTATGATCTTTGGAATGGCATTTCACATCTCTACCAGATATGTCTATGTCACCATCCTCAATAATATCAATTTTAAAATAAATGAATGTTCTTTGATCCTCATGAAGCTAGTCCTCATTCCAGGAGATATTTGAGTATCTTGCTTTCTGGAAAGTGCAGAGCATCCTCTGGTAAGTTTTTACTAGTGACTATGTAGTGAAAACCCCAGAAGAAAGAGGACAGACAGTTGAAGCACATGTATCCTACAAAGCAAGTGTTTGCTACACACTGCATGGAAATGACAGATAATCACTTTCCACCCCAATTCATGACATTATGGTAACCCAATTATATCAGACTGGAATTGACTATTTCAGATTAGAATCCTTATCTCACAAATAACAAGGATTATTCTGAGAAATGCTGGTTTGTAACAATCAGAAGGGTGGAAGCCTGTAGATATCATCCTATTATCCACTTTTTATGAAAATGAGGAGAGCATAGTTTTAAGGACATTGCATTTAAATCTATTAGTTAAAGCTTAGAAAATTTCAATTTCATTATTAACTTTAGTAGGGACAATCTTCACAAAGTAATAGAGACAGAATTCAAATTATACAAGGCATAAAAAATGACTAAAAATCAAAGTGGACAATGAGTGTGGCATAATCCCCAGACAAGCTACGTGAAGGGTGTGAGAGAAAATGAAGTGTTCCATCTTTTCTTATCATCACTGTAGCTACTTAGTGACTAATAGATGGATAGCCTACACAGGACCAGCCTACCAGATGATGTGATGACTCACATCCTGAACTAGAAGTGGGCCAAGGTGCTGTTTCATCGCTTAGATCTACTCGGAATGGTGTTTAATTGAAAACTTTGGTTGTTTATTTGTAACTTTTCCACATAACATTTCAAACTATGGTTGGTATCAGGAAACTGAAACCCTGGAAAACAAAACTGCAGTTGTGGATGGGCAGAGCACTGGTCTGGGTGCTAGACCCCACTGAGCAGGTGTTCCTGGCAGACTGCATGCAGAGCAATCAGCTGCTGCAGAAGTAATAGTACACATACAGAACTGTGCAGTTCAGGATGCCTTGAGAGGAAAAGGTGCCCCAAGGGGCCAGAAAACTGAGAAAAAGCAGATAGGTGAGAGTGCCCAGGTGTCTTTGTAAGGCTGAAGAACAGTTTATAAATGAGTGAGGAGCTGTTAGGCAGGAGATTGAGCTTAAAAGATGCAATAACAGTAAAAAATGCTCCATGTGAGTTTTGTGATGGATGGCCATCCTGAGTATTATTATTAGTTGTGGTTATAATAAAATGGGTGCAAAAGAGAAAGCTGTATGTATTTTGTGTTCCCCAAGGCTGGAACTTATTGTTAAGAAGTAAATGATGTTATAGAAGGCTGCTCAGTTAATTTTGGTAAGAACATCATGGGCTCTGTAAGTAACAACTGCAGCTTTTGCTGTAATCTTTCTCCTTTGATTTTTTTAAAATATTTATTTTAGAAAATGAATTACTGTATTTGAAATCTAACTAATTTTTAGAGTATTGAAGTTTTATTTTATAATTTTATGGTTTCTAAGTCATGATATTAGATTTCATACATTCAAACAAAATGAGAGCATTAGACGATGAATAAAATTACTAAGACAAATCATCTTACACATTTTCATATAACATTTGATTGAAATCATGGAAATAACTGTTGAGAGAAAAAACAGTTATAATTTCTGAGTGTCTGTGAGGTTCTGTATTATGATCTTTTTACAATGATCTGGGATTGTTCACTGAAGTTGAATAGCCAAGCTTTTCTGAAATCCACTCATAATATTGCTCTTTTGAAGTTCTTCCAAAGCATAGTGTCCCATAGTCTGTGGTCTTCATTCAGGATCTTAGGTTCTGATATAATCAATATACTGCAGATGTGTAGTTTGACGAGTTATTTTGACAATGGTGATTTTCACAGCAAGGAGTAGAATTCAACTTTTGTGTTGTTTAAAAACACAGACTAACCTTCTTATGAAAGAAGCATGGCTTTCTTAGCTTGTCTCCTATCATTAAAAAATAAGGTGGGTTGGAGTGATGGAACAGAGTTAAGATTCCTTAATTATTCTTGCAGAGAACCCAGGTTTGGTTCTTGGTTCTTATGTTGAGCAGCTCACAACCATCTGTAACTCCAGATCCAGGGTATTTGATACCCTCTTCTGAACTCCTTGGGCACCTGAACTCATGCACACATACACATAATTGAAAATAAATAAATCTTAAAAACATTAATAAAATTGTGAACAAGAAAAATAATTATTGTTGAATTTTTTTCTTATCTTTAAAGAATTTTTTATTTAAAAGTTTTTTTTCCATTTTACATACTAACCACAGTTCCCCCTTCCTCCCCTCCTCCCATTCACCCCCATCCACTCCTCAGAGAGTCAACAAAGTCTGGTATATGAAGTTGAGGCAGGGCCTAGCCCCTCCCCCCTGTATGGTATTCCTGAGCAAGGTGTCCCTCCATAGGGAATGGGCTCCAAAAAAACAGTTACGTACTAGGGATAAATCATGGTCTTGCTGCCAGTGGCCCTACAAACTGCCCAAGCCACACAACTGTTAAATTTTATGGTTACAAATAGGTCAGTGTGTTCAGAAGTATATACTTAACCCATTAATTAAGGAATGATGGATGTCATGAATATGTCCAGTATGTAAGTAAGAATTCTTTATACATTTAGGAAGCATATAAACAAGTAAGCTTTTATATGGCCTTTTCAAACAACCTTAGGGTTAATTGTCCCTTTCCCCACCTCTTTCTCTGTCCTACCCTACTATCCTTCTCTTTACTTAAGCTTTCCTTCCCTTCACATTGCCTGTGTTCTAATATAACCCTCCTTAAGATCTTCCTTTCCTGTCTCCTCCAATGGTCCCTTTCCAGCCTCTCAACATTGTAGCACAGAGGAGGAAGGGACTGAAGAACTTCCACACCCACTGAGGAGCTATTTGAGAGTTGATGATTTCTGGGGAAGGGAGAATCTGTTTTCTTTAAGGATATAGCTCGGTAGGTCAACTATGGCTAAAGGGGTAGACCATATGTCCGTGAGTATATGAACAATAAAAACTGGGCTCAGTTGACTTTTTCCTACTTAGCCCTGGCTGTCTTGGTTGGTACTCACTATGTAGATTGGGTTGGCTTTGAACTCAGAGATCTGCCTGCCTTTGCCTCCCTAGTGCTGGGATTAAAGCCATGCACCATTGTGCCTGGCTGATTATTAAAAAATAAGAAATAAAAAGGAGACATGAAAGCTGAGAGAGGTGGAGAGATAGAGATGGATTTGGAATGAGTTATGGGGAGGAGTAGATGGTGAATATGATCAAAATATGTTGTAGGAATATGATAAAATACTATATTAAGAATTTTTAAGAAGAAAACAGCCTATGTCACAAGAAGAGACATTTTAAAACATGTGTATGAAGAGCAATGACAGTTAATTACATCCAATTCTGGCATCTACTAGTTTTGTGCACTTGGCAATGGTCATTTCAGGGCCTTTAATCATCTAGTTATGGTTGCGGAAGAAATTTTTCTAAATTTTTTTCTGAACCAGAGGGTAAAGATTTCCACAGATGCACAGATGTAGATCTGTGTGTAGGTATAGGAACAGGAAGTTACTTGATAACTTAAAGGAACCACATCAACTGAGCAGTATAGAAGGATTATGGTAGAAGGATTACTCAGGATTACTGTGCAGCAGTGAAGCCCCAACTGAGCCTAGCGTTCATGAATCTGATGAAATTAGCATTTTGGTTAGAAATGTGATTTTCTCTGACATTGTAAGTTACTGTAGACACAGATATACAGAGGGTCAGTTACCAAAGCAGTTCTAACTTTCGGGAAAACGTTCATAGAAGTAACACATGCCGTGCATTAATAGCCTGGGGCTTTCAAATATGAATCCTTTCACTTAGCCATCCTCCCCCTATAGCAATCTAAGCTACATGACAAAAGGAAAGAAGATTTATTTATTTTTATTGAAAATAGATTATTCTCCCATACAGTACATTCCAATCACCGTCTCTCCTCCCTCCACTCTTCCCATTTTCCCCGCCCCCATCCCCCCTCTTCCCTAGATTCAACCCCTCCATCTCCCTTCAGAAAAGAGGAGGCCTCCAAGAGACAACAACCAAACACAATAAAACAAAATACAATAAGACAAGGCAAAAACCCTCACATTGAAGCTGGACAAGGCAACCCAACAGGAGGAAAAGAGTCACATTCAATCAATATTCTACTGCTGTTGGCTGGGTAGAAATTTCTTCCTTACCCACTAGTGAATCCAAGAACATGAAAAAGAAAGGATTAAATGTCCTTCCTCCTACTACAATACAGTGCTGGTCAAGGCAATTGGAAAGATGAAGGTTATTAAAGATGATTTGATCTCTGTGTATTTGATATAGTAGTTTTATTTCTGGTAAGAGTAATTATCCTTAAATAATACCTATTTTTTCTAAAATAAAAACTTTGCATATATAAGAAAAATTTATAACAAACTAGTGTGCTTTAGGCACTCAGTATGTGCTCTGTCGAGTGCTAGAGCGTTAAATATGTTATTCCAATTGCTCCTTACAACTGACTATTGAGAAAAGGTGTTATTATTTTACATATGTGGAAATTAAGGCAATGTGCCCAAAGCTATGCAGCTGGCATTGAGTGAAGCCATAATTTAAAGCCAAGCTTGACTCTGAAGCTTATAATTTGGAACACCAATCTATTTTTATGTTTCCTCTACTTGTTTGTTTTAAGTGCTAGCAGTATAAAAGAAACTTAAATAGTATATTCTCCACCAAGATTTTTAAAACTTGGACCCACCCACCAACTTTTGCATTTAAAGTTTTTAATAACATAATTCAGGTCTCTAAAAAATATTTTGATGATAATCCCTAACTCCCTTGCTTGAATGTCAAACCCCAGTTTTAATATTGGGCTCTTGTTTATTTAAGTTCCTTAATAATTGTTAATTAAACTTCACAAAATATCTACAAAGAACAGTCTTAGGAACTTAATAGTAGATAATCTATATTTTTCTTTCAAAATTTGTCTTTTTTTCTTGTGGGATT
This sequence comes from Peromyscus melanophrys, assembly GCA_902168415.1. NCBI lineage: Eukaryota > Metazoa > Chordata > Mammalia > Rodentia > Cricetidae > Peromyscus > Peromyscus melanophrys. The sequence continues at coordinate 25,339 of CABHPR010140699.1, read as the reverse complement.
TCTTTCCTTCTGTATTTAAATGTTTCACTTTTATTGACAACCCTTTAATGTATGCCCAGTTTTTAAAAAGTAATTTTACTGAACATTTTCAAATTACCAGGTGATAAGAGCTGATAATTTATCTTATCCTGCTATTGTGTTCCTTGACTTAGGTATTAACAGTGAGGATGCTTATGGTTTTGATTATATTTTTCATCCAAGAATCTCAAAATAATTAAATTTTCTTTCTAACTGGGGAACTTTTGCTCTCAATACCTTTAAGTAGTTAAGTTTTCCACAGTAGTCACAGTAATTAATGTTGTCCATGGGGCATTCATGTTTATCTTTAGGTGAGGATAGCTGGGAGGATTGTTGTGATGGAACACTTGCCGTACAAATGTGAGAACACGAGTTTCAACCCTAAGAACCCATGCAGAGCTGATGTGGTAGTTCAAGTGTCTGTAATATTAGCACTCCTGTGGGGAGATTGATAGCAGGGAAAAGAGAATCCCTTAATGTTCATGGACCACATAGTCTACATACACAGCAGAAAACTAACAAAGAGACCTTGTCTTAAAAAAGGCTGACCAACACCTCAGGGATCTACACACACACACACACACACACACACACACACACACACACACACACACACACACGAGAGGTCCAGGTAGAATTTGTCTTATTTTTAAATACTAATTTTTTAATATAATTAAATGTATATAATGTATCTCTGTCACATTTATCTCCCATTTCCCCTCTCTTACTTAACTTGTCTTCCCCCAGCACAAATTTCTCTCTAAACTTCATGTTCTCTCTGTTTTTGTCTCTGTCTCTGTCCACCGTGTTCAACTGGTGCTGCAGATATACTCATGGGTGTAGGACCATCCATGGGAGCATGGCCAATCTACCAGGAACCACACCTGTAAAGAAAACTGACTCTTCCTCCTCTAGCATCCATCGACTGTCAATAGCTCTTCATGTTCGATGTGGCAGCTGTGCCCCTTGCTCATCTGTACTAGAATGTAGCCTAGCTTGATTTTGTACAGGTCCTGTGTGTGCAATCATAGCTGATGTGAGATCATCATGTCCAGATGACACTGTTTTTCCTTGGTCCTCTCTGACCTCTGGCTCTTAAAATCTTCAAGCCCCTCTACCACGATGTCCCCCAAGCCTTTGGGAGAGGGGTGTAATGTAGATGTCTCATTTATGGTTGAGTGCTGTACAGGCATTTTTTTCTCTTTAACAAGTTGTGCATCTGATTTTTATAATCTTTGATTTTCTTTTATACCATATATTTTGTTCATATTCTTTCTCCTCCCGCAACTTCTCTCAGATCTACCCCACATCCCTCCCCATCTAACTTCATGCATGTTATTCCCCCTCTTAAAAACAAACAAGAAAAACAACAAAAATCGAGACAAAATATATGAAAACAAAACAAATAGCAAGTGTGCATACACACATACACACATCACCACCACCAACATCTACAATGAAAATGACAAAATTGTTGAGAGTGTGTTTTGTGTTGGTCAACTATTCCTGGGCATGAGACCTGCACTGCAGTGTGGTTGATATACCCATGGACACCTCATTAGAGAAACTGATTTTCTCTTATCCTAGCATGTGTCAATTGCAAATGGCTTCTTGTTTAGGTGTGAGGTTTTGTATCCACTTCCCTGTCTCTGTGCTAGGATTTTGTCTGATTTGAATCTCTTCAGGGTTTTGTGTATGTGTGTGTTGTCACAGTGTCTGTGAGTTCAAGTATATCTGGAGGACACTCTTTCCTTGAAGTTATCCACTACCTCTGACTCTTGTAATCTTTCTGTACCCTCTTCTGCATAGATCCCTGAGCCTTGAGGGGAATGTTTGATAATAATATCCCATTTATGGATGAGTGCTACAAAGTTTCTCACTCTCTACACATTTTCCAATTGTGAATCTCTGTGTTAATTACCATCAATTCTAGAGATGTGCCTCTGATAAACATTGAGAGCTGCAATAATCTAAGGGCATAGACATATCTATTTAGAACATAGTTTGATACTACATAAATTTAGTAAATAATATCAGTAGGTTCATTCCTAGGGTCTATGAGTTCATTCAAGTCTCAAATTCTTGGCCAGATTTACAATTGCAAGCATGAGTCTCCTCCTCCTGTAGAGTAGACCTTGAATCAGATAGTGGCTGGTTAGTCCCACAGTATTTATGTCACTACAGCACCCATGAGTATATCTTGCCAGGCCACTCATTATTATAGCTTGTATGGTTTATAGCTAGATAAGACTATTGATAACTCTTCTCCCTTTCTGATATTATGAATGCTAGCCCTTATGGAGGAGCTTTCAACTTGATTCCTGTAAGTCCTGTGACAGAAGACTAGTGTTTATAATATACAAATAACTAAGAAAAGCAAAGCAAACAGGCAAAAAGAAAACAACACCAAGAAAATGAACACCTCAATTGAAAACTGAAACTAAACAGAAAAACAAGAAATGCAAATGGTTAATAGATGTTTTTAAAAGTGTTCCACATCTTTAACAATCCTGTAAATGCAAATAACATCTAATTTGAGATTTCATTTTAACCATATCCAAATAGCTAAGATCAGGAAAACAAGTGCTGGCATGAGTATGGGAAAAGGGGAACTTTCATCTATTGAGAGTGAAAATTGGTACAGCCAATGTGGAAATCATTGTGGTTGTTACTAAAAAAGCTACAAATAGATCTACCATATGACCCAGCAATATTACTACTTTTTGTATATACCCAGAAGTTGTCTCTTTTTAAGATAAAATCTTGGCAAAAAAAATGTAGGCTTACTATGGCCACACTCTATTATTGAGGCAAGTCACAGAGGGTTGCCTAGGTTCAAGGGCACGGTATGAATATTCTATAGCAATGACAAAGTTGGTCAAAGGATACTGTATAGAAATTTTTTATAAATGTTTTGAAAAATACAACTTACATAAAATGCTATCTCTTGAAGTTAGGCTAAGAATATTACATTTTTCTACACTGAAAATGCAAAAAACCGGTTTTATGTAGAGCCTTCTTTCTTGCTTTGTGGATAGATTCCCTTCACGTGTGTTACGATGAGTACTGTAGTGAGCAGAAACTTGTCTGTGGCTGCCTAACTTCTAAGTGTCAGAGTCAGAATTCAGGCCAGTTTAATTTTTATGACTTTCAAATCTCACTAGTATGTTCACTTTAACAAGTGATAGTAATAGTGAAAATATTCAATACTCGTTTAATATTTCATTAGCTTTATTTTGCTGGTAATCGGAATATTACTATTTCTATCCTATTTGGTATTTCATATTCATATTGATAACACCCCAACGTTATATCTAATATAAAGTATGTTTAGTCTCTAAAGAAAAGTATCATTATTTACATTACCACCTTACTGATAAGTCTGATTCCTTTTTAGCATAATAATTGTATGTATTGTTATATTGATTTATTGTTTTATAGTGATCTCTTTATATAACTATTTGACCAGACCTTGGTATCCATGAAATAAGAGAAAGTACATAATGCATTTATATCCCTAGAATCTAGAATAATAAAGAAAATTGAGCAGTAAATATTTCTTGAAGTAAAAACTCATGCTATTGTTGCCACATGATGAATTACTTGCAAGATTATTAGAATAAATAAAAACTCCACTCCTAAGCTGTAAAGAGTTTATAAATGGAGTGAATTTTATGAGGGTTTGAAATTCTCTTACCTATCTTTGCATAATGTTGACTAAACTTAAATTAAAACACAAGAGATGTGTTTGAAAAGCCTTAACTAAAGTCAAAATTCTCATACAGATGAAATGCCTTTAAATGATTTGAACTGAAAAGATTTTACATATGGGGAAGCTGAAGCCTGGAGAGTATGTAAATTGTATGATATAAGGTCTCATAGTTGAATTCAAAGAGATATTCTTTCATTTACTTATGTATACATCACTTTTCTTCAGTTCACTATAGACTGAATGTTGATTAGGTTTCTAGGAACTGTCCCATGTTTCTGTCCATTTTACAAGTTTTGTGCCTTACTCTTTTGTGCCAGTGACTTCTATACATTACATCTTGAGATACTGATCTCTCCATGTTCAATGGTTCATGAAAAAACTTAAACAGGAACAAAGAAGAATGGCTAGTCTCATTTCAGTGATGTTTCTAAGTAAAGAGGACTCAATTTGGAATCATAATTCTGCATTGACTAGCTTTGTATCCTTCAATGAAACACTTAATTTCTGCTTCTTTCTTTTTGTTTATTATAAAATGAAGTAGTCTGAGTGGTTCATAATCTGGGATATTACAATCTCAGTAGAATTTTTCTGTTTGGAAGCATGATGGTGGCACTATTTCCACTATTAGAGGTGACATTACAAGGAAGCTATTCTTCAAATATGTTTGATAGACTATTTCCTGAATCATTTTCATTATGAAATTGCAGTTATTATTTCTTCTGACAATACTGTGAAGTATTTTTCTAACTATAAGTTAACAATTTTAGTTCTAAAACTTTTTTGTAAGAAAATTGCTTGAGAAAATGTATCATTGTCTCCATTCATGACTAAGGCAAATAGGGAGTTATCCCATTTTCAGAAATCAGTTTTGTTGTATTGTTTTCATTGACTGTAGCCTCAATAATTTAAAATAAGGAAGCCCATAAGAGATTTGACAAGCAAAACAGATATCTAGGTCAATATCCAAGATGACTCCTCACACCACTGTAGTTGGATCTTCTGAATTCTCGATGTACATGTAGCCTACCTCATTTTCTCCTTGGACAGTGAGGAAAGAAAAGAAACAATGATACCAGCAGAAGGAAGGACTTGAAAGATACAGCATGGAGCTGCCTTTCAGCCCTCCTGGATGCTCTACCGAGAGGATAACCCAAGGACATGTGTATCTTCCTTGCCATACATAAATCAGGTTGAGACTTGTCCTTAATGGAATTGTGTCTGAGTTCTGAGAATGTCTTACAGGAGACTGAGCAGGCTGTGCTATTTATGGTCTTAGGAGGTAAGGATACTGACACTTCTTTTTATTGCTAAAACATAAAATATATCATTTGGGTGTCTTTATCCTATTGAATGCAGACAGAAATGTGGCGCTGTTATATTTTTGGAAGAGAGAAAGGCATTATTTTCTTATGCTAAACAAAGACATATGATAGCATCACCCATTGCTGTTTTAATGTGAGAAGTAGAGCTAAGATTTTCATTTACTTATAATCACATTTCAAAGCATATAAAATGTATTTCAGATATTTTAGCCCCATTGTCTTACATTTTATATGTTTTGACTCTAGGTATTTAAGCTGACTCTAGGTATTTAAGGTATTGTTGCCTAAAAGAATTATTAGATTAATGGTGAAAATTCTTTAATTTGATTTCCATTCAATAAAATCAGAATATTCGGAAGTGTCCTTTGTATAGGGCATCTCTTTCGGATACATAGCAGAATAGAAATGGGTTCAGATTTGCTGTTTTAGAAATTCATTATCCACGTGACCCTAAGGAAGTTACAGTTTAGTAAGCAGTAGCTAATGATAACTCATTTTTTCTGCTAAACTGAATGAATTTTAATGACTAGATATATAGAAATTGATAGTGAAAGCCACATTATTTTGTGTTCTGAGTTTTAAAGATGTGTTTAAGTTTTTAAATCAGTCTTGTGTGAGTGAAGTGATGGTGAGGACCCAATGGATACTGGTAACAGATAATGGAACGTTTAAAAGAATTGACATCTCTCTGTTGTTAATATCAGAAAAGGAGTTTTTACAGTAGATTTCTTTGAATGAGTCATACTCCTCCCGACCTGAGGAGCTATTAGCATTCATTAGCCATTGAAAGAGAGAGAGTCAGTTTTTTTATTAAGAATTTTTTGTATTCATTTTATATACCAAAGACAGATCCCCCTCTCTTCCCTCCTCCTGCCTCCCCAGTCTCCCCCCCCAACCCATCCTCCATTCTCTCCTCCCAAAAGGTAAGGCCTCCCATGGGGAGTCAGCAGAGTCTGATACATTCAGCTGAGGCAGGTCCAAGCCTCTCCCCCTTCATCAAGGCTGTGCAAGATGTCCCACCACAGGTAATGGGCTCCAAAAAGCCAACTCATGCACCAGGGATAGGTCCCGATCCTACTGCTAGGGTGCCCCTTAAGCAGATCAAGCTACACAACTGTCTCACTTACACAGAGGGCCTAGTCCAATCCCATGCAGGCTCCACAGCTATTGGTCTAAAGTTTATGAGTTTCCACTAGCTTGGTTTGGTAGGTTTCCCCATCATAATCTTGATGCCCCTTGCTCATAGAATCCCTTTTCCCTCTCTTTGCCTGGACTCCTGGAGCTTGGCCTGGTGCTTGACTGGAAATGGGCTGCAGAGCTGAATAATTTTCAACAGAAGAATCTCAAATGGCTGAAAGACATTTAAGGAGAGTCAGTTTTCTTGAAGTATGTTGCCTCTAGTAAATTACTCTCCACTGGAAAGTCTCACATCCAAGACTATGTGGGCAGCACAGACTGGCCCTATTGGCTGTAATAAAAGAGAAGACACAATTTCTGTGGGTAGGGAAGGGGGACGAATCTGGGAGGAGTTGTGGGGGGACTATTATCAAAGAACACTGTACAAAATCATAAAGGAACTAATAAAAATGGAGGAAAAAGTAAATCCTACAACTTGGACTGGGAAGAGGCTCAGTCAGAACAGTGCTTGCTGTCCAAGCACAAGGACCCGAGTTCGGATCTCGGGAACTCAGGTTAAAAAGAGAGCAGGGTGCTTAGTCTTATGTAACTTGATATGCCATGGCTGGCTGACATACATGGGAGGCCTGCACTTCTCTGAAGAGAAAGGCGGAGGAATGGATGGGGGTAGGCGAGAGGGGAGTTTGAGAGGGGGTACTGGGAGGAGAGGAGGGAGGGAGGGGAAGATGTGACCTTCTGGGAACAGATTCATTCATTAATTAATTGAACAATTAACTAATCAATCACTGGAAAAAAGGAAAAGAAAAAGAAGCAAGGTCCAGAAGTGTGTGCTTATAATCCCAGATCTGGGAAGGCAGAGTCAGAAGCATCCCTTGAGACGGTTGGCAGCTAGTCTGGCCAAACTGGTGGCTTCCAGTCCTTGAGAGATTCTGTCCCAAGAAATAGAGGGGAGGTAAATTAGGAAAAAGACTCCATGTTGACCCCTAGCTTCCAAATGAGCACACGCACGCGCACGCACGCACACACACACACACACACACACACACACACACACACACACACACCATTAACAAACAAACAAACAAACAAATAAAACCATATATCTGTACAGAATCTGGCTTTTCCTCTTACTGGTCTGTAGCATGAGTCTTAGAGGCATATTAATAAAATCAAACTTGAGCCAGTTATTGGGGCGAACACTGGAAGGTAAGAGAGACAGAATAAGCCACAGCTATCTCACCTCGCTGGATCCTCAGCTGATCTTGTTTCCTCAGACTGGATGCCCCGAGCCCTTATCCAGAATGGGTCTCTGCTGAACTGCTGCTAGAAGCCTGAATGCTTAACCAGGCCAAATGCTTCTCCAGGCCAAATGCTTCTCCAGGCCAAAGGCCTCTAGTTTCTGGTCCTCATGCCTTATATACCTTTCTGCTTTCTACCACCACTCCCTGGGATTGAAGGCGTGCTTTCTGGGATTAAAGGCGTGGGTCACCACGCCTGGCTGTTTCCCATGTGGCCTTGAACTCACAGAGATCCAGAGGGATTTCTGTCTCTGGAATGCTAGGATTAAAGGCGTATGCTACCACTGCCTAACCTCTATGTTTAATATTGTGGCTGTCCTGTTCTCTGACCCCAGATAAGTTTATTAGCATACACAATATTTTGGGGAACACAATACCACCACACTGGTCTGTACCTGCTCCTGGCTTACACTGCATGAGAGCCTAGTGCCAGAAAGTGATGCTAACCATACTGCAGATAGAAATATTTATGGCTTGTTTCTGCACTGAGGTCCTAGAGACCATTGGAAGCAATTTGCTTTAGCACCCAATCAATAAATGATTAATGGCATTTATTTTATTTCTATGGCTCTTGATTTGTTTTTTCACTGAAGCTCTTATTTAGTATCTGAATTTCATATTCATTTAAACATTTTTCTTGAAGCAGAATAGAGGTTTCTTTCCTTGCGGCTATTTATAATGGGTCTCTAGGGACTAATAGTTCTTACATGAGCATTATTATGGCAAAAGCTTGGTTTTAGTCCTTCTTTCTTAGTGTGTGTAAAGCCCACATGACCCTGTTTTCCCTCTAGCTTTATCTCCTGCAATGCTCACTTTAGCTACCATATCCTTGGGCTCCAGGCCTAGATCCTTCCATAGTGTGCTGACACTTGACAACTTTTTCTTTCTGGAGTGCACTGCACCTACATTTTATAGAACCAACTGCCTGTCATTCAGATGTAAATTTAAATGCCTCTTCTACACAAGTCTTTGTAATCCCTGAATCAGAGTGTAGTGTCCCATCATTCACAAACATTAATATAGTGTTCATCAGAATTAGAAATTCCCTTGTTTACTTTTTATTTCTCCTTAATGCCTAGCTCCATTCTACCAGAATATAAATTCAGGGAGGACATTGTTCACTATGGTATCTCTAAAGCACTGAAAACTGCTAGCATGGATCCAGTCTTAAATATTTAGTCGTTTAGTGAATAGTATAGTATTTTATAGTGGAAAATTAATAGTGTCTGTGGATCTTTTCATTTGAAATAGACTACTATTCTTTTTAAATTTTTTATTACACTTGTATTATTTTTGTTTGAGTGAATGTGTGAGTATGTGTGTGTCACAGTGCCTATGTGGAAATCACAGGACAATTTGTGAGCATTGGTTTAATCTTTACCCTATGTGTGTCTTTGGTATTAAATTCAGGTCATCTGGCTAGGTGATAATGCCTTTATCTGCTGCCTTAGCTTACCATCTCTGACTACCTAGAGGACTTCTTGTTTAAAATTTTCAAAATAGAGAACCATGTCCAGAGGAGAAGAGTTATTTGATTTCATGAAGCATTGTGCTAAGATTCAATAATAGAATCAAAGCTCATGAATCTAGAATCCTGTGTCTCCTTGTATAATCTTTTGTACTATATTGTGATTTCAACCTTTAATCCTTGAGAAATCTATGCAGGTATGACTGCTTATTAATAACAATGACGTCTAAAACTTCTGAAAAGTCAAAAGTTTCCTGTAACCTTGGTATCAAAATGCATTTAGTGGTAGAAACCTAATTTAAGCAATGTAAGGCTACTTATAGTTTCCATGCATTTTGCTTACTGTGACTGTTCCTATAGTTCAATGCAGAAACAACTAATGTATTTGATCATGTATCATATCTGTAAAATATATCATGTCATAAAATACATACCATATATATTTTTAATCCCATATCATTCTGAGTACTATTATACATTCCCAGTATGGATACTGTGCAACCTCTCCAAAATTAAAATATGTTTGAATTTTGAAACATAATTAACATCAAGAATTCAACTCAGGTGGGAGGATACACAAGCTCATGCTCTTAGCCATTGATGACTCAGGAAATGAAGATCACCATAGACACACATGACAGGGAAGGAATAATTTGTTGTAAAAAAAAAATCTTACATTGCTATCAAAAACACTAGGAGATTGAGTGAGTCATACCATTTTGTGAGAAAGCTGTAGAGTAGGAAATCAATTACTGTCGTTCAGAAAACTTTTGATCCTTTTGTAGAAGGGATGTTAATGTGCTGTAAAAGGATCAAAAGTCTTCTGAACAATAGTAACACATTTCCTCTTCTCCACTGGATCAATTCACACAGATCATGCCAGTAATTTTCACAGCTGCCTGAGGTAGGCACCACTATTTCCCACATGGGGAAGGAAGGTTTCTGTGAAGTTACGTAAGTTGTGAAGGTCATTTAAGTATAAATAGCATATTAAGAACTTATACTCAAGACAGTCTGGCTGTAAAAACTGTACTTGTGGCAATAGTCTCTAATGGTGAGATTTACATAAGACAGGGTTCAGGATATGATTTCTGTGCTATACATCCTTTCAATTGTTGAATAAGTCAGGCTAAGATAGCAACACAGAAGGATAGGAATTCTAAATCATTTAATAAAGTCCTATATGTACTGAAAATTAAGAATATTTAGTTTCCCCAAATATTTTAATTATCCTTGTATAATATTTATCAATTTGCCAGCGGCAAAAATCAAGTTTTAAACCAAATAGATATCACTGTTTCTCAAAATTGAGAAATATACTCCAATAAAGAAAAAGATAACTTTTTGGAGATTTTATATTAAAATTAAAACTTTTATGTTGTTTAAATATGGGTGATGTTAGCCTATTTATGTTCTATGCATGAAGCCTACCTATACAACTATGACCATTAAACAAAACAGACTGAGAAGTTAAATATAATCAAAACTACATACAAATACTATTCATATGAAAATAATTATTGCTGTAGATATCGCTCTGTATGCTGTGAATGTGTTGCTCTGATTGGTTAATAAATAAAGTGCTGATTGGCCAGTAGCCAGGCAGGAAGTGTAGGTGGGAAAAAGAGAGAGGAGAATTCTGGGAACAGGAAGACTGAGTCAGGAGTTGCCAGCCAAACACAGAGGAAGCAAGATGTAAAGTTACTGGTAAGTCACAAGCCACGTGGCAAGGTATAGATTTGTAGAAATGGGTTAATTTAAGATGTATGATCTAGCTAGCAAGAAGCCTGAGCCATTAGGCCATACAGTTTTAATTAATATAAGTCTCTGTGTGTTTATTTGGGTCTGAGTGACTGTGGGCCCAGGCAGGACTGGAGAAAACTCCAGCTACAAATTATGTGTGAGAAGCAATGTTTGTTGGAATTTGGTCCCTTGTTACAGTGACCACACAGCATGAAAAGTTTCTGTGTGAGACTTTTTTGTTTGTTTTTGTTATTGTTTTGTACATGGTTTACATCATTGCTTTGTGCCATGTCCCATGCCAGTGCTCTGGAGATCTCCTGTATCATTTGCACTGAAGTGTATCATTGCATTCAAACTACTGTGAAATGTTGGCCCATGTAAAGATCCTTGAGATCATTCAGCCCTTATTTAGCTTGAAAACATCATTACATATTAAGTCCTTTAAATAGTATTAAAATAATACTATTTGGCAACCATCTGACTGTAAATGCAAATACCATGTGGACATTAAAATCTCCAGATCATGTTCATTTAAAAGCTGGTCACCTGAGCCAGTATATATTTCTACCAGGACTTTTAGAGTGTTGCCCCAAAGGAAAATGCCAAATTAAAAGGTTGGTATCATGGGTAAAGTGTGGACCTACACACAGTCCAAGGACCTTAATTTGAAAATCACTGGCCTAGAATGTTAATTTATCTTTGAAACATCAATTATTATTTCCATTTTTGCTTTAACTATAAAGGTTTATTTCCCTATTTTTACTCAGTTGGAGACTCTAGTGGGCTTTGTTGGTTTTGTAATGATATTATTTAAGACAGCTTCAAGTTTATTCTTCAGAGGCTAGAAAATTTCTTCAAGTTACCAAGAAGAAACAAAGCACTGTTTCCATCACCTAAGATTAGTTTATTGGGGTAGAAAACTACTGCTGCTTTGATGAAATTTTTGTCCTCAAGTATATGAACTTGAGTTCTAATCCCTAGTATATTAATCAGGATTCTCTAGACTAACAGAACTTATATAATATATACATATTATATATAGTATATACAATGAATGGATATATGGAATGAAAATATACTCATCTTATATATGGATATGTAATGAATATATACATATTCATATATATGGGATATATACATATATACATGTATATGATTTATTAGAATAACTTACAGGCTGTGGCCCAGCTACTTCAACAACAATAGCTGCCTATTAATGGAAGATCCAAGAATCCAGTAGTTATTCAGTCCATGAGGCTGGATGACTCAGTTGGTCTTCAGTATATGCTGGAATCCTGATGACCTAGGCTATAATACCAGTGAAGGAATGGAGTTGCTAGCAAGGGTGAAAGAAAGTAGGCAAAAATGAAGCTTTTTTCTTCCATGTCCTTTATATAGGCTTCCAGCAGACGGTAGGGCCCAGGTTAGAGGTGGGTCTTCCACCTTAAATGATCTCGATTAAACATGTATCTTCCTACCTCAAAGATCCAAATTAGAAGGGGATTTTCCAATTTCAACTGATTTAATTATCAAAAATCCCTCCCAGGTGTGTCTAGCCATTTTTGAGTTTTAGTTAATTATAGATGTAGTCAAATAACCATCACAAGTCCACCCCTTGTCAACTTGACACATAATCATATCTCCTTATATTATGTTTAATTTCCAAATAAAACAATAACCAGGTCATAATTATGGCTAACATGATAGAAGTATCAAACATATGATGTTAAATTCATTATAAATTTAGAATAGCTAACAATGTCTCTTGAGGGACATTCTTTAAATATGTCCAACTTAAATATGATAATCATTGATATTATCTTAATTGATGTTACAGCAAATGCTAAAGAAGTTGAGTAAAGAAAATACAAATAATTATACAAATACATTATTAACAAAATACAACAGAAACACACATGTCATTTATAATCCTCATTTCTGCAACAGGTGACATGGCCGTAGTTGATATTTATAACTATCTTCACCTACTACCCATTCTATATTTCCTCCAACTTCAGCAAGCACCTCAGCAGGTCTTGAATCTTTTCCTGGAGGAGTGATCCATACCTACATTCCTGAAGAGTCTGTGCCATTTGTCATCATGTCTGGATTAGGTTGTTGCAGTTTCCCATTTACTTTAATCATAGGACATGGTAGCATCAAGAGATGCCCTAAATTTTAGGTTCTCAACATGTGGGTTGCAACTCCTTTCAGGGTCACATATCAGATATCCTGTATATCAGATATTTACATTAAGATTCATAACAGTAGCAAAATTACAGTTATGAAGTACAAACGAAAATAATTTTATGGTTGGAGATTACCACAACAGAAGGAACTGTATTAAAGGGTTGCAGCATTTAGGAAGATTGAGAACTGCTGGGACCTAAAGGATCTGCTGTACTCCAGATATAATCTTTCTTACCTCCATTGTGGAGAAGCAATCCAATTTCCCCTTGGTAATCTGGATCAATCATCCCTCCTAACACTGTTATTCCTTTTTAGCCTGTTGACTTAAAGACATTAGAAGCTCAAACTGCCCAGGGTTAAGTCTGAGGTCTCAGTTTAATGGGGTGTTTGTTGTGGCTCCTGGAACCCCTCTGGAACCAAAATTTGTAGACCAGAAGAACTTAAGGTTGTGGGAACGGGAAGCAAAAAATTTTCCTAGAGGGTCAATAGGGGTGATCAGTGAGTAGAACTATTCCCTTTACCCTTTGATCCCTGGACCTGTGGATCCTGGGTATGGGAGAAACCATACTATAGATTGTATGCTGATTCAAAGTATATACCACCTTCTAGAGAATACTGCTCCAGCCCTCCAGGCTGCTGGCATCTAATTGGTGCTGTGAATGTGTCTTCAAAAAGCCATCCCATCTTTCTATCAGGACAGCTGCTTCAGGATGGTGGCGAACATAGCAAGACCAGTGGATTATATGATAGTGGTCGCACTGGTCCACTTTTCTGGCTGTTCTAGCACCCAATTTAAAAATCCAGGCATGAAGGTTCATGCCTATATCTAAGCACTGGGGATACAGAAAGAAGAGGATCCCTAGGACTTTTAGGCCAGCCAGTTTAGATTAATCTGTGAGCTCCAGGTTCAGTAAGAATAAGGTGGAATGAGATCGAGGAAGACATTTGATATCAAGTTCTGGCCTTATCATGCACACGCACACATGCCTGCGCGCGCGTGCGCGCGCGCGCGCACACACACACACACACACACTCACACACACACACACACCCCATGTACACACATATATACACAGAGATAGATAGATCAATAGAGAATGAGAGAGAGAGAGAGAGAGAGAGAGAGAGAGACATCACAGCTTATCTAAAAGACATTGTATGTATTCTGGAATCTGAGAGAGGAGAATTGGAGTTACATATCCCAATAAGAAATGGTCAGTCCTGAAAACATGCATACAGATAATTTTATATAGATGGAGTAGGTTATTTATTTATTTATTTTATCAATTTAGCAATACATGTGTACGTAACAACAATTAATGAAGAAAGAGGTCATGAATTTGAAAGAGAGAAAGGAGAAATGTGTGGGAGGGCTTGAAGGGGGAAAAGAGAACATATAAGGGGAAATGATGTAATTTATTATAACCTCAGATATAAAAGAAATATTTTTAAAAGAAGCAAGTGTAAATAACTAACACAAAGACTGATGTATTTGTATGGGCTTCCAACTCTGACTACCCATCAGAATCAGCTGATAAGAGTCCCATCGCTTGGTCTTTAGCCAGACTTGGTGGTCTAATTCATGTCAGGAACAATGAAAATACCAAGTATTTTAAATTAGATCTTATCATTTTAAACCAATTTAAGTTCATAGCAAAATTGAGGGAAAGATACAGACTTATCATATACCCTTTTTACTATTTACCCTTTATATAGTGTCCCCCACTATTAACATCCCCCACAAAATTTATATAATTGCTATAGTTAGTAAACTAATATTGGCATAACATTGTCACTCCAGGTCTATTGCTTACATTAGGGTCACTCTTGCTAGACATTCAATAAATTAGACAGATTTATTATAATGCATATATACCTCTACAAATGCTGTATTTTCCATGCCCTAAAAAAACCCCAGGTGTTCTTCCTACTCATCAGTAATTTTAAGACGCTCCTCAGATAATTCTAATGTGTCAATCACGGTTAAAAACTGCTGACAGATGAAGGGAAGGCATCCATGTCACTCCCATTTTATATGTTCTCTTCTGGTTTTGACATCTGAGAGGCTTAGCTAAGCTCCCTACCATGGACCTCTAATCAGTCCTCACGTCATTAGCACCACGTCTAAACATTCCTTTGCTAGTTTCTCTCATATTCAAATATATCTGTGAATATGGTTTGCCTCATGGTTTTAAGCATTCTATGTGTAACTAAGATTTTACTGTAGGGGATGCAAAGATGGATTAATTCTTCCCTGGATTTGTATTTGTGGTCAATATTTACAAAAATGGACTGTGTTATTTCCTGTTAAAACACACTGGCCTTGGAGTTATTTTCCAAGTAGTTCCTAGAAGTATTTGATGCATGACATGCATCCACTTACATCTAATGACTGAAGACATTCTTTGCAATCAAAACATGTTCTTGGTTGAGGTTTAGAATCACCATGTGTCAAATTCATTCCTCCAAATCTTTAGCTCTTTCAGCTGTAGTTTTGAAGCAGTACCCTTGTTCCCAGGAAGAAGAGCAGGGCCACAATATTCATCTTGGCAATTATTAAATACATAGGAGAAAGCTGAAAACTTAACTACAGTGAAGTGAAATCTGAAGAACACAACTCTCAGAGATCCCTTGGATATAAATATGATTATTCCACAAATATTTATTAAGCATATATCATATGCTAGACAATTTAAAAGAGACATTCCTATTCCTTGGCTCATCAAAACCATACAATATATATGTGAAACACTGATCATTTTCTGAACTTTATGGAAGAGGAACTGACATTCAGAAATATTAGTTGGTTTTCCCAATAGTTCCCAAACTATTAATTAGAAGGAAGTATTTGAATAAGGCATTAATTGCTACCATGTCATTAAGTTCAAAATATTTATTGAAAGTTTGTGCTGTTGTATTAAATTTCAGACATAAGCTTTCTGAACTTAATGATAAAATCTAACTTGTTCATTTTACTGTAAAGATCAAGTAAGCAAGAAGGAAACATTTTGGGGTGGAAAAACCACTACAAATATGAACCACTGGCAGGATAATAATGAGAATACATTCTTGGTCGGCTGCGGATTCTTGATTTATGTAAATCTCCAGCAATACATTCCTCCAAGCACACTAGAAAGGAAGGTTAGCAGACAGAACCTACTGGGTAATGTTAAAGGAATTCGCAGGCTGCATTAGAAATAGAGGACATAATATCATTTCTCAGGAATATGATCTCTAGAGAAAGATCTGAAGTGCATTTCAATGACAGGCTCTTTACAAAAAGCTTCCATGTGCACACTCCTAGGTCTCCTTAGGAATAGGATGCAGATCTGCCACACATCCCAAGGCATCTTGTTATCTCTGTATTTGTATGTATGCAAGGTTTGTCTCCGTGTTATCTAAGTGCTTATACAAATACTCATTCCGCTCCAGGCCACTTTCCTTTTTATGATCACTAGACTATCGTGTGAATCCTGAAATGTGAAATTGAAACCAATCTCCTGTCGGTAACCAGGTTGATGAGGGCCTCTCATCATGAATTCTCTCGCTAACCACTCAGGGCAGTGCTATGAAACGTACAATCAATCAGAAAAACAAACAAGAAAAACCCTCCACACTGAACTATATTGCAGGGATATTTGCTATATTGTTATTTCCATATTTTCATTTGCATTGAGCAGGAATAGGAGTCTATTTCTCATTTTTATTACATCTATGTCTAAACTCTATCAGAAACCTTAACCTCTGTCAAGAGAAGCTCAATTCTCTCATTCTGCAAAAGATATTTAAATTTTACATAAATGTAGAATTTATCTATCTTTGTGCATGATGCAAGTCAGATTCAGAATAGATAATAAATACAGAATTTGACATCTTGATGGTTTTAGATAAAGGAGTAGAAAATAAAATAATACAAATCTTCCTCGTAGGCTCAGTGATAAATATTTATGGGATATCTGCCCAGCCTTACCATTGGAGTTGCCTTTCAACTCATAGAGGTAGCCCCTAACAGACACATTTTCATTCCATGATATGGTGCAATAGTACTTGAATCATCCAAATGTAGCCAGATTGAATCAGAGCCAATTCCTATTTTCTCCTTAATATTTGGAACTGAGATATAAAGATACTTATCCCCAGCTTCTAGTCAAAATGCAAGACTGAGATGATGCATGAGCTTGTTCTCTTTCCAAACAAACAGACATTACAGAAAGAGTAATGAATACATTACTACCAATAGGATTAAAAAGGCAGAAGTAAGATTCTCAGATCACACTGACAGATAGAAC
The DNA here is from genome assembly GCA_902168415.1 of Peromyscus melanophrys. NCBI lineage: Eukaryota > Metazoa > Chordata > Mammalia > Rodentia > Cricetidae > Peromyscus > Peromyscus melanophrys. The sequence continues at coordinate 8,162 of CABHPR010140699.1, read as the reverse complement.
TTGGACTGTGAGGAGGAGGTGAAGCTGGGCCACCTTTTAGGTCAGTGATGAGGCAAACACCTCAAAGTTTTTCACAGGTCTCAGGGTTTCAGAGGGAGGATGCTTAATTCAAAAGACCCATCTATAGAGGACAGCCACAGTTGGTCTCTGCGTAAATCATACAGCATTTCAGTTATAGTCCAGGAAGGCAACATAAAGGTGGGATGAAATTCCCAGGTTTGGGGTGATATCTGTTTTATGCTTTCTCAGATTTTCTTAAATCTGTGCTTTGGATCTTCAACAATCATGATACTACCACTTAGGATTACAGAAGCATACAATGTAGAAATTCATACATAAATATAAAGCAAGTGCTCCAATCTTTTATGACACAAAGTGGGATGAGGGATTAGGGATTTAGTTGGGTTGGTAGAGTGCTTGGCTAGCATGCAAGAGACCTGAGTTTGATCTACTGCACTGAATAAAGCAGGCGTAGTGACACATACTTGTAATCCCAGCCCTTACAAGTTAGAGGGGACCATCATCTAGACTACAATACATAATTTGAGGTCAGGCTAAGCTTATTGGGACCTTGTCTTTAAAACCAAAAGCAGAAACTAAAACAAAAACAAAAAATGAAACAAAGCAAACAAAAAACCATCAAGTAAGCAAACAAGCAAAATGAACAAAAAAGAAAAATCACAAAATTCTGAGAAGATAGAAATAATATGTTCTGATAGGTATTTTAAAATAAGTATCTTAAAAACTTTTAAAGTTCTACTTGCATTCTTGTCCACCTAAACTCATAACTAGTAGATTAGAATCTGAACTAAAGTTACTACTAGGCTTATGCTAAGTTTAAGCTTCTTTGAGGAACCTCCATAGAATCAACCATGTCTCATAGCATTCTGAGTGATGGTGACTACCTGAAAGAACTCTATGATCATTGTGATTGAGCCTATGTCAAGACCTGTTGATTCAAACTTTCACAGTCCAGCACTGGATAACCAACCGCAAAGCTGGCATTGAAGTGAATGAAAAAGCTTTTTGATACAGTTGTGTAAGATAGTCAAGGACACCCAAAGCTCCCTTTTCTATCCAGATAGCAGTGATGTATTGAGGTGTTATCAATAGCCTAGATAGTTTAAGCAACCTTGCAGGAAAAGGGACTCTAAAAGTCAAGAATTTCTGTCCTAATGTGTATATAATTCTGTTTGGGAGAAGGAACATCTCCAAGGGATGAGTACAATATAGGAACTAGCCAAGAAGCAAGGACTTACACAGCCTTATGGGCACCTACAGGCTTGATAAGCCAGAATGGCATTTGGGAAGCACATAAAGGTCAACAAAAGCAAGATAGAGGGAACTTTTTGAGTAGGCCAGAGGTAGGGTGCTTTGTGATATATACATGGAAAGGAAAAGCTGAGTGGCTTGCCTTATTGAAACTTTACCACAAACAGAACCCTTATATATAGTTAGGTTTTCATTTGCTGTTTATTCTTTCCCTAAGACTACAAATTGGAATTATTTTATTACTATTTTTATAAGCAAAGCATTGTTATTTGGTCTATATTTAACTCTCTACCCATGTACTTCCTAAAAAACTGTTCTAAGGAACTCCTTGCTCTCCACTTGTCCAGATACTAGTTTAAGGAGTTTCATCTTTCTCTACTTGAGAAAGAAGAAGGCTATAGCTTTTATGAATTAGGATAAAACTACTTTATAAACAACATGTGCTGCCTCTCATTTGTCAGCTGCAAGGCACTCTGGTGTATTACCATTTTTGCACTTTCCTTCTCATTAGATTTCACTAGCCATCTAATTTTTTGGAAATATTCTCAGGCTGAAAAATTCAGCCAAGTTCAGGACACGGTAGCAGTGACAGCCATGTGATTTCATGTTGATCACATTAAATTTACTGTGTAATTAGTGCTCATTGGTGTTTGTTATCAACACATATATCTACTACACATTAGCTGTGGTATTTTTCTATAGTTATATTTAATGCTGATACCTGTCACCTGTGTATAACATTATAAAATACAATTAGGCCAGCTTCAGTGACCAATAAGATAGAGAAATGCAGACTTTGAGACGAAGTGGGAGGGGACAGGCAGGCAAGAGATGATAAAGAAAGAATGAGTAAAATCAGAAAAATAGAACCTCTATAAATGATTTAAGTAGTAGATAGATTGTAATAATTTATATATTGAAAACTATAAGCCACCCAGCATATATAACACAAAAGAAAAAGATAAACAAAATGTGAAAGAGAAATTAAGAAACATGAATAACAGAAAGAAAAATAATATTATTAATATAAATTAATTTGTGTATCAATAAATTATACTGTTAATTAATATGTAGTATATTAATTATAAAATTAATATTTTTATAATATTATAATATATTATATAATATTATATATTATATAAAATTATAATATTATAAAATATAGTAATAATAAATTCAATACAAAGAGACTGGAAAGGGAATAAAGAATAAAAATATGTGGTGACAATTTTAGAGAATTTAGTGACAGAATTTTTCAAAAGAAAGCATTGACCAAACTTCAGATTACAAAGTATGCTAAGTCCACATAAAACAAGCTCACACCCAAGCACAGCACAGTGTAGCCACAAAATATAAAGGATGAATAACATCTTAGAAAGTGCAAGAAAGGAAAATAATGTCCACCTGGGAAAAGCAAGTAGGCTTCCTATGGTCAAGGGATGCCAGACAGACTGACGTATGCAATAGAAAAGAGATTTTAAAAAACACCTACTTTGGTCTTGTCATGTGCACAGGGAAAAGAGGATATCAACAGGAGACATATAGAATTAAGTGAGAATGTCTATGAAAAGGTAGAGGGCCAGGTGGAATAGGAGAGCAGTCTGCTGCTAAGGCTGTACTGGGACCCAACTTCAGTCCACACACTTTCAATAAAACTTAGCACATGTTTATTGCCGCTTAAATTACTCTAAGGTAGTGTCTTGTTATTTATGTCCAAATTATTGATAAGACAGCTACTTAAATGCTCCAAGTATTACAGATAATACTTAAGTTCATTAAGTATTTATTGAGCAGCCCTTTGTATGCAACTCTGTGTCTTTCTGGGTGGTACTGGTGGTGTTGGTGCAGGGACTAAAATGATAAGTTGTGGGAAGCCATGTGTGTATCTAAGTAGCTCACAGTCCAGGGTAGAGACACAAAGAGGTAGAAAACTAAATCTAATTCTTGATAATAGTATGGCAGGCCTCCTAAATACTGCTATTTGATTTCCTGTTCCTCTTAGAAGCTACTGAGCACTAGAAACTGGAGCTACTTCTCCAGTTACCTAACTTTGTAAGTAGTGGAACTGGGATTCTAAAATGGGGTTGACCTCACAGTCTACACATACATTTCCAAAGTGCCACTGATAGTATATACCAATTATTTGCCTGGAACGAAATATTTTTACAAATATTATTTCATTTAATGATTAACTAAAATCACTGACATTACTGACTCTACTTTAGAAAGAAAACAAAGTTTGTAATCCTTATATAAGTTTCTTGTAATGATGTAGTCAGCAAATGCTGAGACCAAAATTGAAATTGAAATGAAGTGAGAATTGAACTCATTTTCTATTCTCACATACTTTATCATGGGTCTTTCAACACTCACTAGCATAGGTTTCCAAGGAGAGTTCTTATTTTTGGAAGTATCCAGATGAGAGCATATCTCTAAGCTTACACATGCCTAAGTCCTCAGATGACAGATACTAAACACAGGAGAAAATTTCTGAATAACTCCTCTTCACTGACAGCATGAGAAAGGCCCTACAGTTTTCAGCTCTGCAGATAGCAGAACACAAGGTTGGTCTGTCCTCATGATTTCATTATCTACAAATGATTCTTCCTCAGTTCCTCTTCCTCCATAACAATCTCCAATTGCGCTCTTCTTCCTTTTGATTACTGTTTAAATTTTGATTTCATATACTTCTGACATTCATCATGATTCATTGATCTAATTGGTAGACGAGTGTGGTGGTGATATTTATGCAGGCCTGATGGAACAGCATCCCTAAACTGCAACAGAAGAGTAATGTTTACATGAACATTTATATATTTGACTGCTTTCCAAACTTTAGATGTGATAAATTTGTATATGGTGAATTTGTCACTACATCCCCTTCAGTATTTAACCAAAATTATCACAAAATCATCACAAGGATGATCCTATTCAGTGTACCAAATTAGTCATGGTGAAACAGCAACAAACTCTGACAAACTCTGCTTCTGCAAATGTAAGCAGTGGTGATGGGAGGGAACAGTAGTGATACAGACACAGTGTCTGAGGCTGGCATTTGTTATTACCAATAAAAGAGTATTGCTCTGTTGTACATATTAGCAAAAAATCTATCCCTGTGTGCTTTCTTGACCTGAGGTCTTGCTTTGTAGTTCATACTGTATTGATTTCCTGTGATCGTGTGATTCTTCTACTGCTTGTTCCCAGTGAGCTGGGATGGCAGGTGTGCACCACCACACATGGCCTCAAATTTGAGTCAGCTTTAATTAATAGACTTGGTTGGAATAATCTCATTCTAGGACCTTGAAGTGGCAGAGTTTCCTGGAGCTTGCTCTCTAGTTTTAGTAAGGTACTTTGGAGACCAAAGGACAGATAAGAATAGAATTCTGGTATTTACTGTAAACATATAATCTTCTTATTTTAGTGACACAATAATTTGACAATTATATATTCAGAAGGCACTGGAAGCTAGGCTAGGGTCTAGAGAAATCTATGTGAATAAAAGTTGGCTCATAGTGTATATGGCCTAACACAGTCAAATGTCCTTCAAATAGTTGCATAAGCAAATGTGCTGTACACACTTGTCCCCTCTTAAAGGGGACATAGAATTCTTTAAAAGACTATTAATGTATTTATCTAGATATATTTTTGTGTATAAGGATGTAAGCTCTCAGCTATTGCTCCAGTGTCCTGTCTCTCTGCTTGCTCCCATGTTCCTTGCCATGATGGTCATGGACTAACCCTCTGAAACAGTAAGCTTCAACAAACTCTTTCTTCTGTAAGTTGCCCTCCTTCTATAAGACATAGGCCCATAACCCAATGAACCCTTTCTTAATACAGAAAATAAAATGAGTACCTCCAAAAAAGATAAGTAGTTAAATATACTCGATAGTGATGATAAGGGAGGAGAAAAGGAGAGAGAAGAATACTCCAGAAAAGTGGGCCAAAATGCACAAAAACCCAGTGATAGGAAAATGAGTTCAAAACCTAGAATCCTGCACAGCTGGAGAAGAATGAATAAGGGAAAGAAATGTGGAAGGTGATGCTAGATATGTGAGTCTAGAACAAAATGAACAAGCATACAATTTTGTTTTGATCCTAAGAATAATTTAAATTTATTGAACTTTCAGTTATAAGACATATTATATACTAACAGTTTATTTATGACTTATTTTGAGATAATTATGTACATATACATGCATGTATATTAAGAAATAAGACCTGCCGGGCGGTGGTGGCGCACGCCTTGAATCCCAGCACTCGGGAGGCAGAGCCAGGCGGATCTCTGTGAGTTCGAGGCCAGCCTGGTCTACCAAGTGAGTTCCAGGAAAGGCGCAAAGCTACACAGAGAAACCCTGTCTCGAAAAACAAAAAAAAAAAAAAAAACAAAAAAAAAAAAGAAATAAGACCTATCTCATATACCTCTTATACAGTTTTTCCCAACAATACCACTTTCTAAATCTATATTACAATATTGTTCCTAGATAGTCAAGGTACAGAAATGTCCGTCATCTGATAGTTCCCTTGTTCTCTTGGTTTCTTTACATGGTGCTATGACAATATGCTTGAGTAAAGCCACTTGAGGAAGAAGAGGTTTACTCTAGGTTACAGTTTCAATGAATTACAATCTGTCATGCCAGGGAAGATATGGCAGCAGAAGAATAAGGCTGCAGGTCACACTGCGTTGGCTGATAGGAAGCTGAGGGAGAAAACAGGAAGTGGGTAAAAACTCATGGCTGTAAAAACCTCAAGGCTCATCCCAGGAACATCATTACTTATCAATGCTCCACCTCCTAAAAGTCCTATAAGCTTCTTAGACATCACCACCACCTGGGCCGAAAGTTCAAACAAATGAGCCTATAGAGACCATTTTTAATTCAAACCACAATACTTACGATACATCTTTATAAGTATATTCACTTCCTTCTTATCAGCACCTTATATTTAATCCCTGACAGCTACTGATATGATTTCCATTCTGTAGTTTTATTTTTTCAAGATTGCTGTGTAAATGAAATCATATATATAACATTTTGGCATTTTGTTTTCGTTTAGTGAGTTTGTTTGATTGCTGCATGTGTACATAGATACCACTTTTTATTATTGAATAGTATTCTCTGGTATGGATTCTGCACTTTGTTTAACTACTCACCCACTGAAGGACATTTGTATTATTTACAGTTTGTCTAAATGAATAGAACTGCTTTAATTATTCATTTATAGATTTCCATATGAATGTGCTTTTGAGTTTCTGGACAAAATGCCTCAGAGTACAATATCTGGATTGTATGATATTTGTGTGGTTAATCTTTAAGGAAATTTCTTATGAGCTGAAATTTAAATTTTCCTGTGAAATGTTCCAATTTCAGTTTTGTTTTTATCATCAATATCTGAACATGTAGCTTCCCTGCATCCTTCCCACGACTTTTTCTTCTGTCCATCAGTGGTCCCTTAACTTGCATCTTCCTAATGGCTTATGCCGTACTCTGTTCTTCCATATAACAGGACATATTATAAGGGGTAATTTATAAATAACAGAAACATATTTTTACAATTCTGGTTCTGAGAGAACAAAAATCAAAGTGCCAGTAATTTGGAGTGATGAAAGCTTATTCTGTCCTTTATAGAAGGCACCTGCTTGCTGTGTTATTGTAGTGAAAAAAAAAAAGACAACAACTCTCTCTTCAAGTACTTTCATGTGGACATTCATTTCATCATACCCAGTTACTTCATGGTTTCCTAAAGGCTTCTTTTCTTATTGCATTGGGTTAAAATTTTACCATTGATTTTAAAGGGACACACATTTAAACTGTAACAGCTAATGACTGATTCAGAACGTGTTCTGTTAGTTTATTTTCCAGTCTTCCTCTCTCTTTGATGTTTGCTGAGCTGGATTGTTTGTTCTCTTTAGCAGAGTCTGGTAGTTCATTGTGTATCTGTACAGAAGTCACATGCTGGATATATAACTCTAAAATATATTTTCTTGTTCTGTAGCCTTTATTCCCATTAATGGAATCTTTAGCAGAGAAAATGTTTCAATTCTGATGAACTTAAAATTATTAATTATTGTCTATAATAGATCATGATTTAGATATCAAATCCAAGAAAATCTTATCCAATGGTCAAGACTAAAGGTTTGCTCTTGTAGCTTTCTAAATGTGATTTTAGGTTATTGTGTAATTCTAGTATGTATTTTTTCATCACAGCTCACTATGTTCTGTATTTGTTTTCAATAGACTTTATTTAAAATAGAATATGAAGTGATGGTTGATTTTCATTGTGACACTTTTTAGACATGTACATCATTGTACTGTGTTCATGTCATTCCCTATTACCCTTTCTTGTTCTTCCTCCCCACTTACATTGGATTCCTTCTCTCAGTCTTTCTTCTATTTTTACATCTTTTTAAAAGCCAATTTTATGTGAGGTGTGAGGATTGAGCTGAGGTTTGCCTTTTCATTACTTTTGTTCATTTTGAAAATTTTATAATGTTCCAGTATCATTAGTTGAACAGTTTAACTTTCATGCTGGAATTACTTCGCTCACCGAACTGATTTTGCATGTTTTTAAATCAACTGAGGATCTTTGTATCAGGCTATGTAGGTCTTCTCTATTCTGCTCATTGATGTCATGATTCCGTCACTAATGCCAGAGAATTTGATTACTATGTTTAAATTTGGAAATCAGGTAGACTGAGTCTATTTCCTTTTTCTTATTGTTATAGTTACTCTAGATACTTCCCCTTCCCATGAAATTGTGTAAATAATGATTCTTACTCTGTTTTGGATAGTGTTTTTTATAAAATATGGGGACCAACATTAGGCTATGTGTTATGTGGAATTTTATGTCCATGAAATTGTGTTTTTATCTGTCCTTTCTTTCATCAATGTTCT
>CABHPR010140698.1:15404-25498 GCA_902168415.1 Peromyscus melanophrys | reverse complement strand
TGTCCCCTCAATGGAGAACAGGGACATCTGGTTCTGTGTGGGGCGACGGCAGCAGAATCAGGGCTGACCCCTCGGCTTCTGGGTGACATCATGTGTTCTGCACACATGATCCTATGTAACTTTTCTTCATGTCACAGATGTGAACGAGGTCCCTTCCTCCATGGGCAGCCACAGGAAGCCACAATATCAGCCTGGGCATCCTGGGACCCTGATTCTCCTCACCACCACCCCCTGGTCACGGCAGTTCCACACATGAAGGCAATCGAATGTCTTCCCCCAGAACTGAGATTCAGAGCCTCATCCAAGGAAGCCCAGGTGAGGAACTCACCAAGTCGGGGAAGAAAGCCACGGCCTTCCTCCTCTCCGTCTTGAAGAGCTGTGGGATGTCAATGATGTCGCAGTCAGTCAGACCCAGCTCCCTCTTCAGCACCTCACGGTTCCAGTCAATACAGCTCTGCAGGTGGGCAAGGGACCACACTGTAGAGACCTTGCCAGTGTGGCTGAGGCAGGGGCTCAAGTGTCCACCAGCAACTATACAAACCCCACCTGCCTAGATCCCTCCCTCCCACGTCCTGCCCATCTGTCGGAGCAAACTCCATCCCAGACCCCCAACTTAGGGGATCTCATTCAATACATGGTTTAAGATTTATGTTATCATTGTGTGATTGTGTGTGTGTGTGTGTGTGTGTGTGTGTGTGTGTGTGTGTGTGTGTGCCTGTGCATAACCCTCAAGGCCAGAAGAGGGCATCGGATCCCCCAGGCCAAAGGTATATTCATAATTTTGACTTCCCCAAGTTCTTCAGTTCTATGCATATGACCACCCTACTCTGGGCTGTTGGGGCCACAAGCTTGCTGTTATTCCCACGTCTTCTTTCACCCCACATCCAACAGTGCCATCTCAATCCGTCCCTATCTGCCCCCTCCTCACCACCTTTGTCGCCTCCCCTTGAAGGCTGCCCCCTGGCCTGGTGGGCTGCGGTGCCTTTGTCCATTGATTTATCTCCTTCTTCTCCCGTCTGTGTCTTCACACAGTCCCACCTTCAGGGACATAACAGGCCATACCCTTGCTGTAGACACCGGCATCCTTCCTGGGGGTTGAGCTGTATCTATCTCATTGCTTACAGCCCTGGGTGCTCATGGCCCTGCCTGTATTTCTCAGATGCACAGGGCTCACACCCTTCCCCCAGGTTGAAGGAGGGTCTGGGCCTGTTTCATCCTGACTGACTTTTTGTGAACTGTGGGTCCCAGATTCATGCCCTGGCCCTGACCCCAGCCCCATCCACACCCATGTCCCACCCACAGCTCCACGGCCTTTGTACCTGTGCAAACTTATTAAAGTTGATGAGGTTCTGGTTGGAAAGGACCTGATTGATGGAGATGGTCTTGACCCGCCTGTCACCTGTGAAAGAGACAGAGAGGCCTGGGGGTGCTAGCACAAGGCTGTGAGGACCTCCCACTCTGAAGACCAGAGGCCAAGTTCACAGCTGCTGGTCTGGCTGAGTCAGTGGCTCCTAGATTCTCCTGGGCAGGGGGTAGGCAGCATCTATGGGAGCTCAGCCTGGCCAATGGGCACATCTGGAGGAAGAAGAGGGATTGGAGGAGTCTGGCTGCCAGGGTGCAATGACCTGCGGAGTTTTATTTGAGTTCACTGGAGGTGACTAATTGGGGTTAGCAGTTGCCCCGGGCACCTGTGGTGATTCCTCTCCCTCCAGCTCCTGGGGAGAAGCTGGGTGTGTTGACGTCCCTCACCCCAGGGCTGGGGTTTATGGGTTCTCTAGGTAGTGAACCAGCCTGTCCCAGGAGGTCCTAGGAGTCCAATACCAACAGGCTTTGGCTTGCTTTTTAGGAGCGACTTCAGGCCTGGCTTTCTGGCCTGCCCAATGGAGGCCATGGAGACAGGGCTGGCCAGGGGAGCGGAGTTTGCAGCCCTCCCAGCTGCCAGCTAACCAAACCCTGACCATGAGGCCGAAAGAAAGCTCCTCCGAGGCCAGTGCCTCATTCCCCTGTACTCCGCTAGGGATGCATCATTACCACCACCTGGACAGACAAGGGAACTGAGGCTCCGAGTGCTCAGGTGACTCACGGTCATACAGCACGGGCTTGGGGAGCCCTGGGAGCCGGGTGCTCACAAAGGGCTTCCAGACCCTCCTTTAATCTGAGAAAACTAAGGGTGTGAGCCATGTGCATCTGAGGGCTAGGAGGGGTAGGGCTCCTTTGACCTACACACATAGCTGTAGGTCCCATGTCCCCACCTGGAGGCAGACAGTCTCATTGCAGGCCAGCTCTGTGGCATCCTTTGTGAAGCACTGGGGCCAGTACCTTCTCCCTCTAATCCTCAACTAACAGCAGATTCCCCTCACCCTGCCCCCCGCCCCCACCAGGAGCCTGTCAGGGTCATCAGGATAATGCCTGATACCTCAAACCTGGGGCCTGACACTCCTAGGCTCTTAATAAGCCACAACAGCCTGGTGTGGCTGCTGAATATGGCTGACATCGGCAAGCCCCTCTACTGCCCTTCCCAGCTGGGCAGGTCAGACTAACTCTGGCTCACCTATTGCTCACTATAAAAACAGTCCCCAGGGAATGCTCGAGAACCAATCCTCCCTGTCCCTACCTGGTTTAAGGTTGTTTTTGTTTTGGGTTCAAAGAAACCTCACTAAGGTCTCTTTGGAGCAATGGCTTAGGGAACAGAGTCACTGTTTTATTTTCTGGGCTCCAGTGCTGTCCTTGGAGCAGGGAGACTGAACTAGCCGAGCAGGGGACTTGGAAACAGGTTTGGGCCAGGATAGTCTCTACCTCCCATGTGGCCAAGAAAATCCGGGACTTTGGTGCCCAGAAGGGCTTTATTTTATTTAGTTATTTTTGTTTTTTTGAGGCAGGCTCTCACTCTGTAGCACAGGTTAGCCCCACAGCTGTACTTATCCTGACCCCATCCTGAGTGCTGGGGCTACAGGCCTGCACCATGCCTGGCTACAATCCAGCCAGCTCTGCCCATCCAAATTGTTCCACTGAATCATGAGAGCACAGGCTCCTCATTCAAATCCAGGTGGGAAAAGCCTCACTAAACACACATACATAGAAGATACTTCTCCCACAGTCTCTCTTGACTCATCACAATGTTCAAACTTTGTTATTTGACGGGGTATCCATGGGGGCAGTGTGGACCTTCACAACCCCGAGGCCTGGCTCTGATGTGTCTGCGTGAGAGACAGACTCTGCTGGCATGGGGTGACTCACTGAGCCCGGCACCTTCCTTTCTACAGGCTCCCCACCTCAAGCAACCACCATTGGAGGTGGCCAGAGTGCCACAGCCTTCTGGTAAAGATGTGCTGGCAAGAGGCTCCTCCCACCAAGTTGCCCTTCAGCTGCCCCTGAAGGGCAAAGGCAGTAGATACCAGGCTGTGGGTTCCTCTCCAAACCCAGGCCCTATCGCAGGTGGGGGCACAACTGCATCCTGTGATAACCAGGGATAGAAGGCATGGTAGCCGCAGCTTCAGAAGGCAAGGTAGAGGGTGGCAGAGAGCCCCTCCGAGAGAGACGGAAAGCTACTGATGGAGGTTCTGGGTCCCTAACCGCTTTGTAGACCTGTTAGACATCACTTAAAAAAATCATCTGAACTTCAAACCAGCGGCCAAAGAACACTAAACCTGGGCCCTGGGACCTTCAGAGTGGAGGCATGATGGGACATCCCTGGGCACACTTGGTCCTCACCTTCTTCTCCATGCCCCTTGCCCTGCCCCCGCCTTAGCACTGCCCCCACCATAGGCAGTGGTCACCAGTGACACAGGGTGTGCCATTTCAGGAAGAAGCAGTCCTGAATTTTGGGGGAACCACTTGGCTTTAAAATGCTCATTCCTTTCTAAAGTCATGGGGTGCTCAATTCAGGAGAGAGAAAATATGCTTCTTTGGGGAAACTTGGCATCTTTACTCACCAATGACCCCCTCAAAAAGGAGGGACCTGCCATGACCCCATTTCTGTTTTTCCTGGAACAGCCTGAAGCAGGCAGCGGGGCTGGCCAGGAGGAGCCGGAAGCCCTGTGTGGAGAGAGCAGGCACAGCTGAACTCACGGCCTTATGTGTCCACCAGCCCCTACTCAGCCCCACTTCCAAACTCTCAAGGCCACCAAGACATGCCCACAAGTCCTTACCTTCCTGTCTGGTGCAGGGACGAAGCTCAGAAACTCATCCACGTGGCCCACAGCAAGCCAGTCCACAAAGAGCTCCACCAGGGGCTGCACCTTCTGGGCATGGAGGAAGTCTCGTACCACCCGGGTGACTCTGCGGCCTCTCGACCTGGGCCGGGGTTAGGAAAAGACACCAGACTTAACATATGCTCTAGGAGAAATGGAATGGCCAGATGGCTGCTCTTCCCAGTATCTGACTCCAAATTGCGCTCCCAGGCATAGGGGCACAGACCTAGCATTCCAGCATTGGGAAGTTGAGGCAGGAGAAGTAGAGGTTCAAGGCTAGCCCAGGATTTATAGTGAGCTCCAGGCCAGCCTGAGCTACATAGCAAGACTTCAATCTCAAAACAACATATTACTTTATAAACAGGAAAGACAGTAAGTGTATTTTAATATTCCACTCAGGGTGGGTTCCGATGAACCCACTTCACACGAGCTAGTCACGGGGAGAATGACGCACCACACAGGCGAGTCCTCAGAACCATGTTCTCCAGGACACTGAACCACCCCACCCCCACTCTTGTCTTGGGTCACACATAGCTGAGTAGCTCTTCCTAGAGTTAGTTTACACTGCTCTTGCTGCCTCAGTTTCCCAGATGTCAGTGGGAGAGGTCAACAAGATCGCCCCAGCGGATCTCACAGTCCTGAGCTTTCTGTTCATGCGTTTACAACCCCTCCTTCTGCCTTCTGGAAAAATACCTACAGCACGCTCTCAACGTCTTCTCTCTAGCTTGACTCTGGACTCATTATTATTTGATCTCATCTGTTCTGGTGGCTTTGCTTGGCTGACTGTAAATATTACTGTCCTTTTCCGTCATCAACCTGTGTAACGTGTAGAAAACCCCACGTACGTGTGTGTGTGTGTGTGTGTGTGTGTGTGTGTGTGTGTGTGTGTGTGTACATTAAGGCTACTGCCATCTTAACTCACGTTTTCCTTATTCCCTCTCCTGCTCTCAGAAAAAGACCTGACATTAGTCATTTCCACCATAGTATGAACAAGGTCTGACTGAAATGCTGTTTTTCTCTGTGCTCTCAACTGCTACCTTATATGTACCGTATGTTTATTTCACAATCAGAGAGCTCAGTCTAGCTAGAATGTACTGTGTGTGTGACTCAGCCTCTCTGGGCCCCTTATAAAAGGAAAGGGCTGGACTTAATGACATCTTCCGTCCCTGCTCACTCTGGCCTACTTGGCAGGTACTGTCTGACTTCCTAGGGTAAGCACAGGCAGTCTAGAGAGTAGCCCCCCCCCTGCTTTCCATCCCCCCCCCACCATTACCACCCAGGGCCTCTCACCCAGGCAGGTTGCCCCCAATGAGGATCCTCCCCAAGGGGTACTCCTTCCCATTGGCCACCACCGGTGGGCTGACCTCCAGGTTGCCAAAGGAGTCCAGGCCACTCACAGAATTGTCTCGTGGTTCCCGAGTCACATAGCCGAAATCTAGACCCTGGTAGGGGAAACTGAGTCAGGCAGGGGCAGAGTACTAGGAAGAGACTGAAGTCATGTGATAGGCTCTGAGCTCCTCAAAGATGGGGTGGGAGCAGCCTAACATTCTTCAGGTGGAAATACTGAGTCAGAAATGGGGTCTGATCTGGTTTTATGTCACATGAGCAAAGGGGCCGGAGCTGGGAAGTGTTCAGTCCCCAGGCCTGTGGTGGACCTGTCAGACTGGTGTGTTTTGCCAGTCACAGACAACAGGTAGGGCCCAGTGACTCTGTACCCTGATCAGACAGACCCTTCCCAGCAGGCAGCTGTCACCGTGACAACGACAGGCGAAGCTATTTCCGCTGTTGAGGAAATAGAGGCTCTGAGGGGGACATAAGTCTGACAGTGTCACACAGCACGTGGATGACACCAAAGCCCCTTAGGCTTTGCCTGTAGTACAACCCACCTTCCCCTGCTGTTCAACAAATAAAAACACAGTACCCTGACACGTTTGAAGCACAGATACATGCACATTTTAGCGTAAATGTATCCCATATTAAGTGTGGGGGTAGGCTTCTACCCAAATTTATTGCCTCTTTACAAAGTCACTGGCCCTCTTTCATACTCTAAGTAGCCAGCTGTCGCTCCTGCAGAACAAGGTTCTGGGTGCTACTCCCTGTATACCTGGGTGTCCCTGGGGATGTGTCATCTCAGTCCCTAGGGCTGCATTGCGCCCCGCCCCCACTCACCAGGATCCTTTTGTAAGGAAAGCCCTGTAGTTCCCCATTCCTTGGGGAATCAAAGACCACAGGCAAGGTCTTGTGTGGTGCCTGCGCGTAGCCCAGCTCCATCTCATCCTGCAGACAGGGAGAGAGACCATAGCTGTGGACAGTCCAGTAGCGCCCCCAAGTGCTGGTCACTGAGCTCTTGGGGAGGGCAGCTCCTAGGTGTGGTCATTCTCTGCCCTTTGAGGTGGGGGAGCCAGCAAAGAGAAGGGGGTGGGGGCTTGGTTACCTGTGAGAGTCACATAAGAATAAAGGAGACACAGACTTTGGGGTGTGCCTGTGCTGGGGCAGGGCAGGGTGGGTACAGAAAGAGACACAGCACGGCCCATGTTCTACACACAGGCCACCCATTGAGCATGTACCCACTCCTGTGGCCTCCATACTTGACTGTGAAAGGCTGGCAGCCCTGCTGAGGGACCCGAGACAGGGATGTCCCCTCCTCAGAGCTCTTAAGGAAATGATGGCCCAGAATCCACAATGGCACAGCCAGGAGAGGCCTGCTGTGTGTCCTGAGTTCTTTATGAACACCAACTCCATCCATCTCCATGACTCATACATAGAAGACATTGTTATCATTCATACGATACATGAAGGCAGAGAGGAACAGAGAAGGCTAGCTGTTTGTCCAAGGGCACACAGCCTGCCCATAACAAGAATCTCAACTCCAGTTGTCTTACCTCAGGATCCTTCCCAGAATCCTCTCACGGGACTAAACCTAACCTCTAGCTGAACTGGAAGCTCCTGTACAGCTTGGTGTTCAAGGCTTTTCACCTCAGCACCTGTCCCGCTGCCCTGGCCCAGGAAGCAAATTAGTTTCAATCTTCTGCCTCCTGCCTCTGGGCCTTGGCATTTGCTGGTCCTGTCAGGACCTCCCCATCCCATCCCACCTGATGATTGGCAGTCCAAGTCCCAGCCTTTGTCAGAACAGTGGCCGGGGTTCATTGCGTGAGCTCATCAGCAAACACCCAGGTGTGATTACAAGAGACCAGAGAAGATGAAGTGATGCTATGCAGGGCCTGTGGGGGAAGTGCCTGGGAAACAGCCGTGAATATTCCCCACATTCCCAGTCTGTGGGATCTAGTCCAGCTCACACAGAGGCCCCTTCCCTGGCCCCTCCCTCCCGGCCTTTTCCTTGGAAGATCCTCCCCAGGGCTCTCCCCCAGAAGCCCCGCCCCTTGGAGTCCCCCCTCCCATCCATCCATTCCCCCAGCAGAAACAATAAGGCTTCTTCCAGTCCCCTCTGGCACTCTGGTACCCCCTTATATCCCGGACTCTAGGGGTTCTGAAACAGTCATTCACCACAGTGGGGCTTCCCAGCCCCATGCTGTTGATGCGTTGGACCAGATTGTTCCCTGTGGGACTTACCTTGGCACTGGAGTTTTAGCGACATTATGGGACTCTAGGCCTTTAGGCCGATCCCTCTCCCCACCCTGTGTGACAACCACAATGTCTCCAGATGCTACCTAATGTTCCCTTGAGGGACAAACTGCCTCTCAGCCCAGCTGTGGGGTGGGAGTGTGTGGCTTCTGCCACCTTACCTAGAGGTAAGAGAAATTTTGGAACGAGGACTCTGGAGTCAGGGAGCCCTGGGTCCTCCTGGGTATTTCCTTGCAGGATGCTATCCTAGTGGGGCCGCCTGTGACGCTGCTTACCTGGATCCAGCGGTCATTGCGGTTCTCCGCCTGAGGACAGACGGTGAGTTTGCAGCCTGCCTTCCTGGCCAGCTCCTCCACAGCTTCCACAAAACACATGTTGTTCCTCACCCTGTGAGCAATCCCGGAGGAAGGAGGAACTCAGAGCCAGGGCCCAGGAACAGAGCCGACTCCAAGGTTAGGACTCCACCCAGACTCACCGGCACACGTACACCTCCAGGGGTGGTTGGGTGCTGGGAGTCATAATCCAGGGCGCCACCCGGAACACCACGGTGTCAGTGAAGATTGGGGTCTCGGAGAAGTCCTTCACATGAGGGCCAAGACAAAGAGTGTTGGACTCAAGAGTCTCGTGATTGGACAAGACTTCTGGTTCTCTGAAGCCCCTCCCCTAGGGTTCTCAAAAAATCCCCTGGTTTGGGCTATGGATGTAGCTCCTCTGGAAGAGTGCTGGGATCTATCCCCACCAATGTATAAAAGGGGGCATGGCAGTGCATGCCTAAAATCTTAACACTCAGGAGGCAGAGACAGGAGGGTTAGAAGTTCAAGGTCATCTTTGGTTATGTAGTGAGTTTAAGACCAAGTTGGCTACAAGAGACCCTGTCTCAAGACAGAACGTTCCTTGGCTTCTTTAGAGGATGGAGATGCCCAGTAGAGTAGTGAGGGAGTGTGAGGCCTTTAATTACATCTGCCAAGCACATTTGTCTCACCCTCTGCCAGGCTACCCTTACCTCATTGGAGTCATCCAGCAGGGTGACATGGAAGGAGATGAGCCCTGGGAAGCCCGCGTCAGGGAAGGAGAGACCTTCTACAAAGAAGCGCTCCTCATCGCCGTTGAGGCGGGGTACCTGGTAGGACACCCTGTCTGGGCCCAGAACACACCTATAGGCCTCACAGGAATCCTCGGGACCTATGAGAAGAGGAGTGGTCGTGATTCTTGGGCTGCTCAGGGAATGTGAAGATCTCAGGAGAGTTGAGCAGTCTCACCCAGGTGCAGGGCAAACAGCCCTTCAAAGGAGCCCTTCCTCTCCTACCCCCAGCGAAGGAGAAATGAGGCACAGCCCCAATGGGCATGGCGGAGAAGGGCTCTCTTTTCTAAGAGACAAGTGATGTTTACTCTAACCCAGCGTGCTGCCTCTCACCATCTTTCCAGCAAGAAAATGCAGATGGGGCTGGAGAGATGGCTCAGTGGTCAAGAGTGCTTGCTGCTCTTGCAGAGGACTTGGGGTTCAATTCCCTGCACCCATGTTGGAAGGCTCATAACCACCTGAAACTTCAGCTCCAGGGGATCTGATAGCCTCTCCTGGCCTCCATGAGCATCTGCACACGTGTGCAATACCCTTCCCCCATGTACATAAATAAAAATAAATCTAAAAAAATATATGAATGCAAATTGCATTAAGCAGCTGCACAACCGGGTGGTGGTGGCGGTGGTGCACGTCTTTAATCCCAGCACTTGGGAGGCAGAGCCAGGAGGATCTCTGAGTTCAACAATGCCAGCCTGGTCTACAGAGTGAGTCCCAGGAAAGTGAGGGCTATACAGAAAAATTCTGTCCCTAAAAACCAAAACCAAACCAAACCAAACAAACAAAAACCCACTTCAGGGGTCTTGTAGAGAAGCCCATTCTACAGGCTGCAAAGATGACGGCTCAACTGATAAAGTTCTCTTTATATATATATAATTTATTTGTATTTTGTGTACATTGGTGTTTCGCCTGCATGTATGTCTGTGTGAGGGTGTCGGATCCCCTAGAACAGGAGTTACAGACAGTTGTGGGTGCTGGGAATTGAACTCAGGTCCCCTGGAAGAACAGGCAGTGCTCTTAACCACTGAGTCATCTCTCCAGCCCCTGATAAAGTTCTTGATGTGCAAGCATGAGAACACACCTAAGTTCTGTGCCCAAAACTCAGGTTTAAAAACCTGGTGAGGAAATCTGACTTAGAAACAAAACAAGACCGTACCTGAGGAATGATACTCGAGGTTGTCCTCTGGGCTCCATACTACACACACACACACACACACACACACACACACACACACACACACACA